>JAYKXP010000195.1:0-79875 GCA_037176845.1 Paramarasmius palmivorus | reverse complement strand
GCGGGGCTTCTTGTTGTAAAATGCATATTGGTACAAAAAGCGAACTGGGACGACTGTTTAGACTGTGAACAACAAGGAGATTAATCAATTATGCAGTCACTATCAACCTAGATTCTACATAGGACATAAAATATAACTAACCTAATGGCACCCTTGCCTAAGGTTATTTTTCAGGTTGCTGCTGCGTGAGAAACCTCACGAGATTGTAATGATTGGCTGTATATCGAGGAGCTTGGCGGAAAACAATCGTAGTTAATTTTCTTCGTGCACACTGATGGCAGTCGCAGCGAGGAAGTGGGGAACAGGTCTAGACAGGCTCACAACAGCCAGTCATGGATTTTATTAAAGCCATCGGGTATCAAGGAAGGCGTATCGAGTTAGGGCTGCGTAGTCTTCGTTGCCAAACGGGGCCTCTCCGGCCTGAAAAGCACCGTCAGGCGAGTTTTTCCAATTCAAAAAAATTTGAATGAAACTTACCACGTATGGGATGTCTCTTGGTTCATGAAGTCTCCGTTTTTACCTACTTACCGTAGTTTATTAAAACTAGGCGGAATGTTCGAACAATGACAATAGTGAGAAGCCTATCGTCATTTTCGTAAGTGACGCAGTTTGGTTAAACCTATCGATCGGAATGAACATGTTCAGTCGTGCCCTTTGGTTTGCTAAATGGTATGACGTACACAATAGTGGTAGGATAGGGAAACCAACGTGGGCTTATGTCAGCCTGGACATTTAATATTCTCGAAACCAATGTGGCTAAATTGCTAAGGGGTCCTCTACCACCCATCCGAGGCCGCATAAACAGGTTTATTTGGATGCAAGATGTCTGCCAGACACACAGAATAGTTAAAATTGTGAAGTTTAATCTGGACATTATGAGTTGGAGGCTGACGCCATGTGTGGATAGCTAATATAAAAGAGCTCACCGCGCAAAACGATAGTATTTGTAATGTGGTAGGAAGGCAGCTCTGTTGCAGAGTCGAGTGTTTCGGGTGGAGAGCCGGGAATTGATCGCGGCGGACCCTTCGAACTTTTGATCCGGGGTAGCTACCGTACTTAGCGCGCAATTCAGCCTGACGGCGCTTTGTTGAGATATAATGCCTTTCCCGGGTATCCCACCTAGTCTGTTGACAGTTTCGGATGAAGACAAACCGTGATATCTTTCATCATGTCAAGTATTTCACCACCCATCTTGGTAACGGGTCCTCAGAAGGCCGCTGTATCAATTACCATTTGCTTTTCAACGTTTAAAATAGAATATATCACAGAGATCGAGGTCATTTCAGTAGTTGGTGGATGATCAGATACATTAGAAGTCTGTGTTTGTCTTTTGAAAGGTGACAAGTAACTTATGTGCCCACCGAATACTTGTCTCTGGTAGACCTTCATCTTGTGTCCATGCTTTGCACCGTACTTGTCCTTTTCTAGTTGTGATGTCCATCTCGTAGAATGATACTCCAGGCGCTTGAGGTTTTCTGATACTCTTTTGCCTTTCTCGGGTCGTTCGGCACGTTCCGGCGTAGCCCATTACCGTCAGGGAAAAAGACCACGAACATGACTCTTAAATGATCTGGAACAAATGGATGCTGAGTTGATTCGGCTATTGGCTAGGTAATGGACGATAGGGGGACGAAAGGCCCTGCCTAAGCTCGTTTGTTTAGAGGGCCCTCTTTCAAATCCGGTTGAGTACAAGTATGATTCCTTCAGGACCAGATCGCGAAGAATAGATTGAACTGGACGGAACGAGGCAAAGCAGAGACTAGTTTGTGTGGAAGTAGATGGGGTAAAGGAGATTGATGGTATGAAAACTCGGGATGATAGACTCCACTTTGTGATTAAGCACTGCTATTCTTTGCATCATACTCATATTCAAATCTGACAGAGAGTTTGTGCTCACATTCCTCCGCGTCGGTTAAGCTCATAGACCAATAATGAGTTTTATATAGTAATCCTCGCCGGACTTCGACTTGATAGGCAGTTCCGGTGTGTTCTCTGTGCTCCTGTCGTTCTCCAGTAAGGTACGGAGTAAATGTACTCATCAGTTTGGGAGAGAGGAAGGCTACTCACCTGTTTCATGTTGGTAGGCTGCCATAAGCTACCACTCGGCATTTCCTAATTTGGTAGCGAGGTAGGCCCTTCTTGCTGTTTTGCTTGTTCTTGGTCATGTATATCGTCATCGACGGAGCATCTCTACACAATGGGAACAATACACCCGTTACAAGGACTCGCTCTACCCTTCTGGGGGAAATGGTTATGGAAATCAGATATCGAACACAATCGGACGATATCGCGACGGGGGCGCGAGCCCCAAAGCGCATGATTCGAATTGTGTTATTTGAAAGGGGCGAGCAATGCTGGCTGACTCGTATCCGTCTTGATACAACCTTGTGTGTTCCATTCTAAGAACTTGAAGACAGTTTGGCTGGGTCACGAAATGAAATTCAGGATACGCATGCAAAGTAACTTTATGACATTCGTACAAGTACTGTAAAGGGAGTTTTTTTTTTTAGTTGCGGTGTAATAAATCTGAAAATTGTACTAGAGGACGCTCACGAAGTCAGGAAGCGTACAATTACCTCTAAAAGTAGTGCCTCCGATTGTACCCCTACTCCCCGCAGCGGTGAAGATGATGAGGTGACGTGACGCCACTTATGTCAGTTAAGCGATGAAACTAGCGCTGACTTTCTTGCGTGCGACAAGGATTCGGGTAATCCATGGATAAATATATTATTGCGCAAGGGATTTCAGTAGAGAGTCCATTGTTATCATTGACCAGCCTAAGGCACAGAATGAAATGAAAAGTAGTACATTAAGCGCTGACACTTACTCACTTTGCTCTGCCGGAAATTGTCAAGGCCAGTTGTACAAACCCAATCTCCGGCCCAAGGGGCTTCACAATGTAGACGTAGGGTAAGATAACCCGAGGGATTAGAGGGTCATTTCGATGCTGTAATTCACAAGAAATTCTATCGTGAAGATGTCTAAGGTATAGACTAGCGAGGTTCATTTCTCAGGCTTGCAATGACCCGCTAATAGGGTTGTTAGTTCGTGACTCATCGGTCAGTTTGGCGATCAACTGATAATGAAAGCTTACATTATTGAGGTGATACTGCGCTGTGTAACTGTACGTTAATGACCTTTTATATGATGTGAGCGACATGTAAGTAACATGTAAGTAACAGTAAGTAATGTCAGTAACGTTACTTACATGCGTTACGTGAATTTTATAACGACCCAGTGGCTGGCGACCAGCGAAGGGACAATGCAGAACCAATGTCAATGTGGGAGAATCCCCCCCTGGTTATTCCGCTGCTGCGTGAGTTTATTCTCGATTTCCAAGTGAAGTGCATAGCGGAATTTCGTAAATTTGGTAGTTTCTATTAGGTTCAAGCAATCATATTAGTTATCACCCTATCATTATTATGAAATACTTGGAGGGTGCTTTCGCTTCTCTGTCTGTCTGAGTAGGAAGGTTGAGATGTAGTGTGGCCACTGCCCATCTTCAGTGTTGTACTTACATAGAACACGCAGTCCTTGTTGTGGTTACTTCAATGACGACAGATTAATGTCAAATTTATTCAAGAACCGCGAAGGGGTGATGACTAGGGGAATGGTGACTGTTTGGGGACGTTATCACCACGACGAGCTACCTTGGAGAATTAGTAAAAGGATATCCAGAGTGCACAGAAGTAGCATTATCCGAAGCATTGATTACATTCATTCTTTGGGTAACGGTTATATACGCTATTCTAGACAGACTCGGAGATACAAACTGATGGGTTAAGGAATACTGTATCCTTAGTTGCGGTAAAAGCCAAAGGGTTACCCTAACTCGCCGCATCATACTGAGGTGGCATCTCAATAACAGTAGGGTTTCCTGTTCCAAAATATGGTGGTAGAGGTTGAACCAGTCGAGGCACGCCAGGCGCTGTCATATAGGTACTTGATTAGCTCATCTTCCCTTGGTGCAGTGCGGAGATATCGACTACTTCCTGAACGTTGTCGCGATCAGGCGGATGCAATGGATATCCCATTCACGACTATCTATTGGTGATTTGTGCATCCAACAACGACTATCCGTTGTTGGGGCTTTGCTGGTGCTGCTTTTTCCTCACCGCATATGCCTGTCGGTGTTATATACTCGGGTTAAGAGAAATGACAGGCAGTTCCTTCGATGTCCGGGAATCCGAGTGTTCTTCTGCGGATGAAGTATAATACTGTTCGTAGTAATAACCAGGGGGGAGTACGGCTCAACAACCCGAAACCCGCAATGCGGACCAACATCATGATTGGATTGCGATTGCAAGCCAGTGTTTCTGTGGTATTATTGTACACCGTGATTAAGATGGCGGATGTCGGGGAGGCGGACATTATCAGTAGGAAATTGTCAGAATGGACACTGAGGTTAGGTAAGAGATGACTCGGTATATCTCGGTACGCTGTGAAATACTTCCTACAACACTGCTTGTGGTATTGGAAACATACCTTGTATATTTCGTTCATTGTCGTGTTTTTGGTTATGGTGGGCCCAGTAGTCTCAGCTTTGACTTGAATCGAAATTGGTGTACCATCGTCAATGCCATTTCCAGGTGAATCCCTGGGTCAGGATAAGGACAACCAAGAATTGCATTTATACCAATACGGCTTACGAGTCGAATGGTTCAATGGCACGTAAGTCGTACGTCCTAAATTTGCACTTGATAGGTGTAGCTTATCCACGAGACTTCACCACGTACCCTGGATAGACTCCCCTAAACATGACTTCGGATATAGTACTATCAAAACTGGCAACCAAGGGAGTAGACCGTGGTCTCCCAGAACTGGTCCCGGAGGGCTCTAGTCGAAATGCGAATTGAAAGCCTTCCTCATCGGTCGCATGCCACCTAATGCGGAGGGTAATAGTGCCATTCGATAGCACAACTCTCGCTGGATTAGCATTTTCGATGATCAGCGCTGCGATAATCGATATCAACCAAGACACGACTAAACTATGAAATCAAAACCATGAGTCGTCTTAAGGATCAGAATAGAGTGGAATACACACATAAGCGGCCATCTCATCGTGTCACGGTGAGAGTGAAGTGGGTCAAAGAAAGTAAGAAGTCGAAAAGGCGCACCTAACAAGAAGCCTAAAAGGGCACCGTGCCCTTTTAAATATTCTTTGTAGTAGCAACACACTCACATTACATACCATTGTCTAGGGAACACATGACCGTTCAAGCACTCCCAGTGTCGATAAGATCACGGTGATGTAATGGCACCGATCAGTTTCTTGCAAGAATTTCGTGTCTAAGACGACTGTAGCACTGAAGGACGGGATTCCTTTTCGAACAAAGTAGGAGGGACACACGATATCCAACTAAATAGTCATATTAGAATCCATCCATCTGTCCGAAAACAAATGTATAACCTACCATTAATGCTCAAAATTGGATGCTACAAGATTAACCATGGGACGTGAAACTTACCACTGAAAGGCGGCACCTCGACATGACAGCCTAACGACAAGCACGCAGTTTATAAAACACCTTAATTTCAGGAGAACGCACGATTATCAGAAGAGTATCTATGCTTTTCTGATCTCGTCATGAGCTATCGCAACGGTCTGGTAGACTGATATGACGAATATTCAAAAGAAGTGGGAAAAGGAACCGAAGTTTTGTTTTGATCCTTGTCATGGGTTATCACAACAGTAGGTGGTTGACTGACATCATTGATGTTGAAAGCAAGTGTTACTAGTACTGCTGTTGTGCATGCCTTTTCCAAACCAGGAGCTTCGACTTTCTCCGATATTCCCCAGGTGAGCGCCATGCCTTCGGCCTCACCAACACATCAAAACGAACCGTCTCCCGAACGCAACAGACGGCTGCAGGTACAGTAGGATACGTATACCAATAACTCCGAAGCAGTATAGACCAACAGAACACAATCGTTGGCCTTTCCAAAACAATTGGCTTTGAGCACTCACAGGTGATTAGTCAGAAGAGGCGGTACAAGTTGCAGAGGATGATGGGATGATGCAGCCGTTGTTCTGGAAGATGATGAACGATGAATGGCAAAAATTCGGGCAGGGAGGGGCGATGGGAGGCCATGGGAAGAAACAGGCAGAGGGAAGGGCGGTGCCAATCTTCTGGCGGAGACACGTCTATATGGGGATTTTTCGCTACGTAGCGGTAAGCAGGGACGAGATGTGTATGCTGCAGGTGTGCAAAACGCCGTGAAACAGATGGTTCGGGCGAGGGTTCCTTTGCCTGTGGTGTCATCTTGAGGAAATTTGATGTGTAAGGAATTGCGGGCAGGTGAATACCTCATGGAGAGTAGAAAAGGGATTGTTATCATCGGCGGCGCGGCGGTGTTGATTCGGATAGGGACATGTACTGATGAGATTTGATTCGTGAAGGTTTTAGGATTGCTGTATGTTATGATGAGCCGGCATTGAACGAGACAGATGGTGCTTACTTGCGTTTTTCGTTCAAGGGATAGGATTCACCCAGCCTTCTTCAAAGTCTCTTTCAATCGCATCCATGTTCTTGACGCCCTGATTCTTCTCGTCTCAATTTGGCTTTTAAATCCAGCACACTACTGTCGTTGAACGATTGAACGACTGAGAACACCAAACTGTTGATTCTTGAACGGAGACAAGACCAGCAAAACTGGAGGAGCGAGATAATGAGAGGATCTTTTGATGTTGAGTGAGGAGTATACATTGTTATGTGTCAATTCCGATATGGTAGGGAGAGGCGAGACAGTGGACGAGCATCGATGATGGTTGGATGGAAACCCAAAAGCAAAAATGTTCAGGCACGTGATTCGTTTGTCCCTTGAAAGTTGAAATAGGTGGGCTTAGGGCTTACGTAGCAAACGCCCATTCCCGGCTCCAGTGAGGCCAGGAGGGGCTGAGGAAACCCTAGCTGCTGCTAACGCGGTGGATGCGATTGGGAAAGATAACTACGACAGGAGTGACTACATAGTGTAGGTATGTCATGCGCCTTCCCCATTACTTGAAAACACAGACAAATCAAGTCGCAAAGATACTAGTCGTGGAGCTCGGTGAATGTTTTTGCTCCATGTAATGTCTTCCTTGAATTTGCATGGCTCCAAATACGGTTCCCACGCTGATCGCCTGTGCACCACTGCTGTACCCCGCGAATATCACATACTGTACTATTTCATTCATTTCGGATGGTCACGGTCACAAGGCCAAAAATATCCGACAGGTCACTTTTGGATGGCAGGTCACAGGTCACAACGCCATCCGAAACGAATGAAATAGTACAGTATGGTCTTCGCTAGGCCCTCAGGCTCAAGTTCTAAAGAACGCTGAGGCAGATCTTCAATTTGAAGTACCATCAAACAAGGAGAGGGATCATACACATGGGATTTTTTGCGCGGGAGTTGAATGACTTCGGGACAGGGAGTAGCGACTCGGAGTTCAAGAAAAACACACTTAAATATCTAGGACAATCAGAGATTACACCTACGTGTGCCGCTACGTCAATTATATCAGTTCAGTGTAGTGTGGCGGTGCCTCTTCCGAACCAGCTCTCAGTCCTAACTGAGTCATATCAATTCCCCGTACCACAGAAGTGCCAGCGTTAAGGTCTATGATACTCGGTCTCTGCGATTCCCTTTGCTGTAGACGACATTCCTCTGGACTAGACACTGGACTCTGGCGCCATTGTTGAGCTGATTGTTGAAAATCGGTGGTTATCCTTCGACTCCACAATCTGCCATGTTTCTCATTGACGTTATCTGACGCTGTTGCAGAGACACGAAACGGTATTGGACGTAATCCTCCCAGGCTTCTTCGACGGTACAAGGCAAAACCAATTATGATGGCCAAAATACACGCCGTTCCACCTAGCACTGCCCCAGGGATGACACCTGCTGGTAGTTTCCCTGCTTGTTCGTTCAAGGAAGGAGATAGCGCGCTTGTCGATGTCGGAAGATCAAGCGTTTGGGAGTGAACCGGCTTTACGGACACGGAGACGGACAAGGAGTGCGATATGGCGGTGATGACTTTATCTCCCTTCCAGGATGTCGAAGATGGCTCCAAGGTTTCGGTAATCCTTGAAGGGCGCATTGGCGTTGAAGCTGTCAAGCTGTCACAAAGCTTCGATGAGTGACGTGCGCCCCGACTTTAGCATGACTCACCTTGGTTCTATCACCGTGATGAGATTTCCCAGCCAAACTGGCGGCAACGGCCTATTCAAAATAACTCCAAGTTGCAAGTCAGTCCAATGGAGGTTCTGTTTGTACTACTCACGTCTTAGTTGCCTGTAGCTGGAATGTGCTAGGTATATTATATCAATATATCACTCGACAGTTATACTTTCGTGAACACCTACCCAGTCCGAGTTGCGCTAAAGACGATAGTTTCCCTCTTTTGCGCGTTGGATAGCGTCAAGAGTTGGATTTGACTTGCGGAATCCGCATGCGCCAGGGTTGCTTTTTGAACCAACTTAATTTCGACCACCCCTAAGACTTGGGCGGCGAGGGGATAATGCACGAGTGCGCTGGTCGTAACGTTGACGGTCGCCGTCCGCGGTGCCGATACAGAGAGAGAGTCCATGAGAACTAAGAGTTGTGTATGAAGGGGATAGTCAGAGTGTTTAGCCCTCTCAAATGATATCGATGATTCAATTTATGTACTAATTTCTGGGATCCCTAAACAATTATAACCAAACTTCATGCCACAGCAATGGATTGCCCTGTGAGAAGTACTTGCTCGGGGAATCTAACCGATGGACCACGACATATCGGGCCATCCTGTACCTAGTGAGTGTGATCCTGAATGAGAGATCAGGGAAATTACACATTGGTGCTCATCACAACTTCTTTGACTTTGATACGGTACGTCGAACATGATGGATAACTCCTGCTGGAGAGCGGGAGTAACTCGATTCATAGAGAGAGATGGCGGACAAGGATGGCGTCTTGTTAACAACGATTACTACGAGTCATCAAAGTTACTCTGTTAGAAAGGTGTCACAACGCATCGAATAATCACAAAGGATAGAATAGTATGACGCGCCACAGAGTTGATTGAATATAACATAGTTCAAGTAATCCAGAGAAGCAGAGAAGCGGCAAGGCTCGTACTTGTGATGGGTTCATGAGATAATCACTACAAACATTATTAGGCTGTGTCTGTGATTGCTTCCCGGGCCTGTAAGGTTGGGCCGAGTAGATCATAACAGAAATGATTTCCACCCTAAAACCATGTAAGCCAAGTAGGTGTTGCCTATCTTGGTGACTCGGGTACAAATATTAATGCGAGCATACTTAGTTGATGAAATCGTTGTGGCTCTTCCGAAGATCACTGTAAACTGTCCATCTCATTGGGGAGACCCACGTTACGAAGGGGTATGGCTTTGATCGTGCCTTAAAAGGAGATATTGGTAGACAAGCGAGATTAGACGTCGGTGATAAGAGTGAAAATTGTGCGCCCCATGAAAGATTGACAGGAACTTGAAGGGATGAATGATCTACACGTTACAGAAGTACTACACTGCGTCGTAATATCGAGGCGGCATGTCAACTACACCCGTCCCTCCATCGTCTGATAATGTTGGCGCTCTCAGTACTGGTCTCCATCCACTGTCGTTGTGATACCTCACTCGCCTTAGCTCATCTTTTGGACTTCGCGGATATCGTTCCTCCTCTATCTGATAAGTAAGGGGAATAGGAGCAGACTGGCGAATATAGGCGTCTTGGGGCTGTTCCAATGATGGCTCGGTCAATTCTTTTCGAGAATACCCTTTGGATATTCGTTCATCTGAATACGGAGAGACTTGCTCTCGAGTTCGACTTCGAAGATGGGCCTGTCTCCGCCGGCGATAGAATACAAGCCCAACTTGAACCGCCATGGCGCATGACATTGCCCCAACTACTGCTCCAGCTATCACCCCGGAGGTGGTTTCTTTACGGGTAGGCGAATTGGAGTCTGCATCATGTGCACTAGGAGTTGGTATGGATTCTGATTGCAATCCTGAGGATGATTCGATATCGACACGAGTGGAAGTTGTTGTTGGATTTGTATTCTCGCTCTTGGTTGGATCGAGATTCGGAGGTCCACTGACGTTAGACCCGTCATTCCTTACAGAAAGAATTAGCGAAGAGATCAAGCAATATTCAAAGAAACTTACGTGGAGCTATGTACTGTAGCATCGACACTCTGTTTTATGGGAGTCCTAAGCTCATCTCTGGACTCAGAAGCTGCAAGTCCATTATTTGCAGTGGGGATTGCAACATTGATTCGAGTTGTTGTGGTTATGAGCGTGGTTCGAGAGTCTGTGGCTACGATGGTGAGAGTCATAGTAGCCCCTGGTTCGCCGAGGATAGGATTCATGGTCGGGGTAGCAGTAGGTGGAGGCGTGTATAAAATTGGCGTCACTGTGACCAAGTCGGGTGCGATGGTTGATATTCTGCAAGCATGCAACAAATAAGAGATAGGACACATAGGCAAGATTCACGGCTTACATATTCCATGACTCGTCTACCTTCACTGCATGGAATACGTACGGGCTACGGAATCAAAGGGAGATGTTGACGAGTCATTCAAAAATGGGAATTGTGGCCTACGTGGTTTGCCAAAGTACTATGTCAAAGGATCCTACTGTTTGTCCTGGTGTGGCCGTAATGCCCACCAATGCTTCTTGATCCACGTTCATCATGCTTTTGACAAAGACAATGTCCTGTGTTTCGGCTGGGGATCGAAACCAAGTGAGCTCCGGAAAGCTTCCTGATCCCGGCCAGGGTGTAAAAGGCTTCGCTAAAGGAAGGATCCCGATTGCGTGAGTATATGAGATCAAGATCCTAGAATTTGAGGTTTATGACAGACTCGCCATCTAGAAGAGACGACAAGACGTACCAAAATACCCAAAACATGGTCATGTAATCACAGAATATAAGTTCGCTGCAAAGACTGCGCAATACCCTAGAAGAAGATTACGGTGCTATATATCACCTTTGGAACGACGCTTAGTAGCCGTAGCTGGTCAGATGCAAAGAAGATCACTAGAAATACCTGTGCGGATGATCAACATCTGACCGTGAATCACCATCAATAAATGGCGTGATCTTGCGAGGTAGTATCAGACAAATGTTTTAGGAGTGAGATATCCATGATATAATATTAGATACGAAGGGGGAAGGATATCGTGAAGCAGCGCACCTTAGGCTGACCGAGTACAAGGAGGAACGAGGGCCGAACAGGGCTGGAACACGATGTCGGTCGCTGCATGCCTCATCATGATACGTCTGATATGGTTCGATCGAAGTTGACAGGAACAGCGGTGACGAAGAGTAGATGCGCAAGACGATGATAACAACGTAAGATAAGAGCTATGCAGACTCTGGGTTTTGGGACAGATCTTACTAAATAGCTATCTTCTAGTACTACATCTTGAATCACATTAGGTTCTTGGTTAACAGTGGCAGTTGTATGATCATCTAGTGCATCCCTGATCCCTGCAGGACTTGGTATTTCAATTGCTCCAAGAATGCATCAAGAAGATCCGGCTATGTTCCGAGCAAAGAACGTGCAGTTGGAGGTTCTCACCGGCTCCCTTCCAATACGTTCGGACTGTCCTCGACGTGCATACCCTGCTAGCGTCTGGAACCATAAGTATACCGTTCAAAACACTCAAAAATTATTTTTGAGTGTATACATACAATGGTCATATAAATATACATATACACAACTTTTTTTTGCTGATAGCACATACACACCTGTTCAACATAAGTGACATACATCACCATGCAAATCATTCACACAACACTCAATTGCGCACACACATCATTAGAGGTCTATTCTCAATTTCTCATGCCCATCTAGACATTTCAGTAAAAAGACATTTGTTATCACATCATATGTACGTATACGGTTCTATTAATCTAACGACGAACTAAATAGCATGTAGCTAAAGACTTGGGGGCAGATTATTGGATATAAGAAATGTAAGAAATCGCCGCGGGTTAAATCGGCGAAAAAGCGTTGAAAACCTGTCTGGGCAAATTCTGATGCGCCGCCGACTCAATAGAGCATGGGATTTTGAGTAGTTTACCCTCAAAAATAATTTTTGAGCGTTTCGAACGGTATACATAAGAACGACGGCAGGACTGGGGAGTATCCAGCACAGGATCGACTACAGGATGGCATAGAGCAATCTCAGACTTGATGAGGATCTGAAAATGACGATGCAAGTAGGGCTGGCCCGAGTACATGATACCGCAGAGAGAATACACTCTCAGGGTGACGTATCTCAACGCATAGGAGTATCCACTGGGCACAAAATCTCCAATGGTATTTTTTCATCAACACGGTTATACCCTGACATTGCGCGCTGTGACATTGTAAATCGACCACATTGAGTCTAGAGTGACGTACGTGCGCCTAGCTAACACAACATCAAGACTTGCTTGCGTCCCGAGGCTATCTTGTCGACCCTGCAACGTCTCATGTCTCCAGTGTCAGTTTTCAGTACTTGATGGACCTGGAGAAAATGTAACTGACAATCAGAATCAGAAAAATGCGGATAAACGCGACGCATATCGTTGCACCTCTAGATTGGATATTCCTCTACGTAGTATAAAGCTCTTCGTTCCTGAACGATAAAGCTTAGCTCGACGTTCGATGTGCCTTGGTAAATAATGAGGAGTGGTGCTCGACGCAACTTGATAAGATCGTGAATATTATGCGAGAGCGTCGGCTGAGGTTGGGGTTGAGTGAAGGGGCTGTACAAGAGAAGAAGGTGAATGGTGCAAAAAGCCGATAGAAGCTGTCAATAAAGGTCGAGAAGCAACGAAAAGGAAAGTGAACCCCGCCAGCTTTTTGATATTTCTCCCGACCAATCACGTATCTCAGCGGTGTCGGAAAGGAAAAGGTGAACATCAAAGAAAAAGGAATGGTGTCACGGTGGTGTGCGTGTGAATGACACTGAATTAGGGATCGCTGAGCTTAGGGCTACAATCGTACTGGATTTCTGTTCGCGGAGACTGAGCTCGAGCCTGGTGTAGGAAGGTGATAGGGTAA
The DNA here is from genome assembly GCA_037176845.1 of Paramarasmius palmivorus. Classification (NCBI taxonomy): domain Eukaryota; kingdom Fungi; phylum Basidiomycota; class Agaricomycetes; order Agaricales; family Marasmiaceae; genus Paramarasmius; species Paramarasmius palmivorus. The sequence continues at coordinate 66,839 of JAYKXP010000195.1, read as the reverse complement.
CGATAGGCATGGAGATGACGAATGCGAAAGGATAATTTAGACAGAGGATAGAGATTGGATTGAACATAGAAGCGGCTTTAATGCATTAGAATGCTATTGAACGTCGATGGTAAAAAACGTACCTTAGGGTGCACCTTCAGGAAAACACACCATAAAACAGCTCCCTTTCATAGCCTCTCAGTTTGTATATGACGACGTAACCCAGGAGCTCAATACTCGGTGTGCATACTATATGATCGTGCTGAGACTAAGGCCCAGATAGACGATAAGGTACTCAAAGCGCGGTACGGGTGGATCGGAGGTTGATCGTTCTGAATAGAACGGGCGACACGGCACGTAGACAAAAGCCGAGGGAGCTAGGGTAGATTTGAGCCGCGATAGAGGAGGAAAGAACGCGTAGGTGACTTCAGGTAGATATCGGAGATGCTTCAAGGGTTTGGACTGCGAGTCGTGGGTCTACCTACGGTTGAGTACGTTGAGTTGCGGCAGATGAAACGATCGAGCTGAATGTAATCTTTGGGAATGATAGATTACATAGCGAATTGTGCAAAGATCATCAAAAAACGAAGGAGAAATTTTCCGTGGGAATTGCATCACCTTTGTGACACTGCTTTCATCATGTGCATTTTGACAGTGACATAGGGGCTTCTCGGGCACTGATCACGTCTCGCCTACACAACCATCGTGTAAAGTATTCGATGAACAGCATTCAACTTTCAAGCTCAAGGACGGCGAGGCCTGTCTTTGATGTTGACCACGTATCAACCCGCTATGCTGTGAAGGGCCGGTCGTGAACTGATAAGAGATAACGGCGAGATCACCGTAATGACATCATTCTTCCGCTCACCTGACACGACGCGTCGCGTCGTCAAAACCTACTTCCACCTAGTTAAACCTGTGTTTTCTGAGCTATTCTGCTGTATTTTAGCTTATAACATACATGGAAGCGTAATCCCAAACCCTAATCCCTATAAATATCTTGTATCCCCTAACCCTTCTTGCGGGGGCGTTCCCCCCCTGCACCCCCCCTCCAATCCCGAAACCCTAACTAACGCTTCGCGCAGTGGGACCGCTGCGCGGTCGTCGTAGTCTTGTACTCGGCCAAACTTCTGCTTGATGGTGATGACATCACACGGCCTGCGGCCGGTGAGATAACTGATCTCGGCGAGTTCGAGTCACGAGCTCACGACGCATCGAATCTCCCCTGGTGAAGGGCCGGGACCAATTTGAATTTTATGAATTCAACATGCTACAGCGCCCAATGCCCGCCGCGGGAAGAAGACCACACTACTGAACTCTGTGTAGCTACAGTATCACTAATAATTGTCGGGACATTCGATTATATAAAAGGTTTTCTTGCTGCGTGGTAACTACTATAGCTATTCACCTTTCGCCAGCTGCTAACAATGAGAGTTTTCTGGTAAGCGACGTCTCGAGATTTGATTCTATCCGTTGAGTTGGTCTGATTCCATTAATCAGTATTCCCTCTTATTTGGCTATCTACACCTCAGCCTTCACCATAGTCGCACCTTCTTTGGTGAATGTAGATGCTCCCAATAATACTGCTGCAAATTGGACGTGGCTTGAATCCGACTGATATCACCATTGCTGTCTATGCGACCAATGCAAACGGTCAGTGTAGCACTGGCATAGAGGACCCAGTAACATCGAGGAATATCCAGACCGACATTCAAGCTGCAACTGTATCGGACAGACAGAAAAACGGTACTGTGTTTTACCAGATAGACAAGATTGGGTACGTGCTTGCCTCTCTGCTTATAAGTTATCTCACAGAAGCTTATCTTCCAAAAGGGAATATATCTTATGCGTGTTTCAAAATCACACACAATTAGATGGGTGAGGTCATTCCTTCTGTGCTCTCAAGACTCAAGGGGATTATCTTTGACCATTTAGGCAGAACATTCACCTTTGTGGGAAATTCCACCGTTTTCAGTGTATCTCGCCTACCAATGTCGTCGTCAAGTTCCTCAAATCCTTCGTAATCTACTTCTGGTAACGCTGGGAGCAATTCTGAATAGTGAGTGTGCTATTAGAGGCTGGTAGAATGACCATCCTGACTGATGATTACACAGTGCATCAAAGCCTTCAGGACTCGTCACAGGAGTGGTAACGGGGACCTTCTTTGCAATGGGCTGGTTTCTCATAGACAGAGTCATAAGGATACTAGCAACTTCGTGTTTGTTTGTATTCATTAATTAGTGATGCATCCATTGCTTCATCAGCAATAGCTCTTCGTTATGGTTCATACAGCTTCGAGAATCCGTCGAGGCTCGGGGTCTCAGCACGTGTTCAAGGGGTGCACAAATGTCAAGATGATCAAGAACCTTTCAAGTTGATTGAATCCAACCGTCACGCGTGACGTTCGCTACTTGTCCATCAACTACCGTCATCAAATTCACTGGTCCGTGAAAGTTCGTATAACACTGGCAAGGAGATATTTCAACGGTCATCTTATGAACCAGCTAATAATCATTGATAGAAACCCGACATGGAGCCACCTATTCAAACTATTCCTTCCGAAATCCTATCTGAGATTTTCATCGATATCGATAACGTAAAGGTCCTTGGGGCTTCGTCTCAGACACAGGTCCATCGTAGTGGAATCAACTCCGTTGGGCATCGTTTAGGATTGGTGTGTCGCCGTTGGCGTAGCGTTACGCTCTCCACACCACAGCTATGGGCGTCGATTGAAGTCGAGATCACACCACGCAGATATTCCAAGGGAGTTCTCACCGCATTCCGGACGATGCTATCCCGCTCAGGAAACACCAAGCTCACTATCATAATTCGATTGGACGATAACCTCACACGAGATGGTCCTTGTTTGGACATTGCCCACGCAGTCACCTCGACTGAGAAACGTCCCCGAAATTCCCCTCAATACACTCCCGCGTCCATTCTGCGCCTTCTCCTTGGGCAAGCCGAACGTATCGGGACTCTCACCTTCCAAGGGACACGAAAATTATGACGGGGTACTCGACGCCTTAGTCCTACCTCTCCTACGACACTTTCATGGGCGACTACAAGCCATGTCTTGCCTTACGATCAACATACCTGTGTTCAATCACAATGAAGAGACACTCAGTAATATGTCTTTCATCGTGCAAAGCGTCCCTTCCATTCGCGAGCTTGGATTACAACTCAATCGTCCCTCGCCCGAAGATATGAGCCACTTCACATGCTCATTGACACACCTAACTAGACTCTATGTTCGCGACACCACTGTGGAATGTGTCTGGTATCTCCTTCAGAGATGCCCTAATCTCCAAACGGCTCTTTTTACCCTCGGGTCAACACTCGAACCTCGAAGATGGTCGGAAAATACATATGATGTTTGTTGCAACCATCTGCACACACTCTCCATCTCATACGATCAGTGCTACGATCGCGAAGATCCCGACGAGGGAGATGATGTTTCCAATGACTCAGGCGACTCAGACGATTATCTAGTGTCCTCGCCTTTCCTGGACTTCATATCGCTCCCTAACCTGACAAACATGACTATTGGCACTGCATGGTCGGATGATCCATATTATCATGCCGATCCAGATCTTTGTTACTTCACACCTTTGGCGACTCGTAACAGCGCGGGTATCCAAGCCCTGACGTTGGATAAATTCCCCGCTGCGGCATTTGAAATGGAAAAACTCTACCACCAGCTTCCAAATTTGCGCTATCTGGACATCATAGAGGCGAGGTGGACTGATCACGGATCAGTGATCAAGAATTATACCGTCGAAAGTCGCTTTCTAGACGCGATGAAACATACTAGCATCTTTCCGAAGCTGGAAGAGTTACGGCTCTACGTCAATCACGACTGGGAGGGTTCGAGTGCTTTCGAAGAGATGGTAGAAAGGCGTAGGTTCAAGAATATGTACCTGGAGATCAGGAACAGGAGCGTAGACAATTTGGACTTACCTCGTTTGCGGGAACTTGTGGCGAAGGGACAAATGGTAACGGTGAAATGCGAGAGTGCCATCGAAGGGAAGCTCTATACACTGGTTTAGCAACCACTTTATGTCCATTATCAATTCATACATGACAACTATCTGCAGCATGGAGAGTGTGAATCGGCTACGTCAAGAGATCAAGACTATCAGTGTAATTGATCGTGTTTAGCGTCGGTCATCGAATATGCGTGCTCTAGCGCTTGACAAGTCAATGTTGAGCTCAAACATCTTGATGCAGCATTGAGTGTGTGTAGAAGGTAGTAGGTACCGCATGCGAATGATCAATGGGGATAGGAACTATTCATAATTCAAATCATCGCGGTCTTGCAGTCGACGAGCTCAGAGATTTGGAAGAAAAAAAAGTGACAGCCTGACACGGCATGATAATATCTAATATCCATTGACGTCCGGGTCTGTAAGGCGCCTGTATTATCGCTCGTACTTATCAGGAATATCTTTTTGCTTACCTACGTTACGTGCCTGATTCTTTACCGCCATGTCACCCCCGTCGGCTTAGCTCCTCGTAGCTCTTTATTCAGATTATTCGAATAAACACAGGTCATACCCAGCCATGTGTGGTGAAGTTGATGCAGACGCGTTACAGTGGGTCACAGTGTAAGGCGCTCGCCTATTTTCGGTTTTATCTTGCTTCCTTATCATTTAGGTTTCTCAGTCTGCTTGCCCTTATTCATCTACGACCTCGAATATACTATAAAGCTGTATCAGCGGCCTGCCTTGCACAAGGAGTTAAGGCTCGTGGCTCTTTTCTCAAGATGCCCGTTTTGCCCGTGTGCGCGCCAATCAATATGCATTGCCCCACTATTGCCGAGCTGAGGCAACGGCACTAATTGAGTCGTATCAAACTCTCACTACATTTTGTCGATCTCAGCTGCTGAAAAACAGTGATGACAGATGGGTGCTGTCTTCCATCGTAAGGCGTCCGATTCTTCGACGTGCCAGTGGAGTGGACGCCACCCCTCCAGGCTTCACCGGCCCCTGTAGTTAGGCCCGATGTGTTAGAGTGCATCTCCATTTTATAACCTTTAGTGATAGCCTAAGGGCACCCCTCCACCGGCCGTTCTCGACCAGAGCCACTAGGAAACGCCGTGGAGACAGAACACAGCTTTTTTTCGAAGATTGGATTGATCTTTTTTAACCATTGAACGTCACGCTGAGACAGCGCTTTGATTGTGATGATTCTTATTATGCAAGCTGTACTGCGGTTTCACCGCAATTCCAATGTCAATCAATCTTTCTGAATCATTCAAAGATGAACAAGTCGGTGCTAATGCCATTAGATCAGGAAAAAAAGAGAACTGTATCATCTATGTACTGCACCCATGTCCATTCTCACTTTCCTCGACGTAGGCTACTCAATGAAAACCTTATACTTCTATTTGGTCGACGCTTCCAGTAATCCTTTATATAACCGACATCTAATCACCGATCAGACATACATTGATCAAAGCTATATCTTTCTCTGATAGCACAAATCTTGACACGCTCGATACCAACAGATGTCAAAATGCGACATGTTTTTATTCGTAGGATAAGCCACGAGTCTGGGCTTTCAGTCATTCCTTCCCGACCATCCTGATCATGGTCGGTCTTTCACTCGTTTACACCATCCGCTCCTTCAACACGGCCATTATCCCACTAATAATCTTCTGGAAGATTGCTTTGGCGAGTGCATGCCCAATACCAGGTGAGTACCCCGCCCATTCCTTCTAATTTGTGACTCCTCAAGTCCTACATATCAGTGAACTTAACCCTGGACATCCTTTCGTGTGACACCTCCGCTACCAATCTTTCCTCCGCCGATATCGATACCGACGTTTCGTCTATCACACCCAGTAGCACAGATATCGCTACTAGTACCACTAAATCCCTCATTCCTATCGGCATTCCAGATGTCACACTCACTGCACCTGATATCATCTTCACCGTGCCAGGTGTGACGTTCGGCGCTCTCGGTGTAACTATCGCGGCTGCGGGGGCTACGCTTACCATTCCCTGGTGCCACTCTCACCGTTCCTGGCATTTCTCTTCCCAATATACACACTATTCCAATCATATCCATTCTCCCTTCTGACATCTCCATCCAAGTTTCTGTTCCCCCCATTTCCCTTCCAACCGACCTTTCATCCGTTTTAAACGTATCATCTATCATATCCTCACCGCCGCTCCCTACCACAGACACCAAACAGACTCTGTAGTGCGGCAAAACATGACTAGTCCTGTCTCCGAAACCCATATTATAAGTACAAGCACGACCGAGCCAACGTCGACTTTGGCGGTCACTGGTGCGCGGCTCCAGATCCATCAACGACCTTGTCAGAACCATCCAGCAGTCCCGTCACATACGAAACGAGGCTTCCACCCACAGAAGCTCCAACTACGACTATCAATATACGTTCGACTCGGAGTGGGACTTCCACCGTCACTCGCACCGGATACCGATTCTCCAACTACAGATATCGGCGTAAACACAGAGGACATTTCACGTTCTCCGCCAACATCCACCGACACGAACACGAACTCAGACACAAACTCAGACACAAACTCAGATGACAGCTCCCCGTCCGCGATATTTTTCCAAGAACATCGTTCTGCAATCATTGGCGCAACAACAGCCTCTGCAGCTCTCCTCCTCACCGCTATCCTCATTTATCGGTATCGTGTCAGACGAAGGAGAGATTACGAGCCGCTTTCCGAGGGCAGAAATGGGAGTGAGGTTACACCTTACCCTGCTACCGTTCGGAGTCAATCTCTGACCCGAACTAGCACAAGATTATCCCGGGGCAATAGCTGGTACTATCACTCAGTAGATGTGAACCGTGATGACGGTTCTGATTCTCAGAGCGTTCACCCGCCTACACCTACGCGGTACTCTACCACAATCCAAACGCCGACTACTCCCACTACACGAGGATGGTACGCTTACGGCTTCTCCGAGTCTGAAAATGAGAAGGCTCCTCGACATGTACCACCACCTTCTTTGCCACCTTCACTACCCCTTCCAGATATCCCACCGCCTTCACCTGCAACCACCAGACAAACCAGAATCCGGAGACACCAGGATAGTGGATGGAGGCCTCGTTCTCAGCCTCCGAATCGGAGACCAGAGTCAGATGGAAGTGATTTGCTTGATATACCGCCGGAGTATGAGCATGCAATGTAGTTTATGGAAATGAGGAGTGATTGAAACAGAAGAGGACTGTTCGCATATATATGTATAGGACTCTACTTATTTGGGTGTACCTAACCTAACCTGGACATTTGACTTACACACTTGAGTGGTTTAGGATCTCATCATTTGGCATCACGAAGAATAGTAATGCCGGATGCAATGGTGATGGCGAGAACAAGTACTCTAACGACGGGGTCAACGATACGAGCGACGTTTTGGTGAGACCTTTGATGCGTATCTCGCTTTGTGCTGTGTTACACGGGAGAAAGTTCTCTGATCAATTCGTTTCCTCATGTCACCACGAATGAATATGGGGAAACAATACGAAGGGTCATTGTATTAGATGCAAGGTGGAGTGGAGATACAGAGGAAGCTGCACGAGAGAGGTGTCGGAAGTCATGTAGATCTCGAGATATAGGTGTATGTTGAAATCAGAGGAGCAGACTTCGTTTCTGGTGTTGACGCACGATACCAATCAAGAAGGGATGATAGTGTTCAGATGATGAGCCCTGTCATGGGGAAATCGAGTACACGGGTAGAACGCTGAAGAAGGGCTTCTGTGATATCTAAAAAGATGTGGTCGATAGAGATAGACTGACTTGGTGGGGAGGTTTATCTGCCGGTCTGTATGGATCGTGGTCGATTAGGCTACGCAGCACAACAATGGGGTCAAATATCCGCACCTCTACATGCTATAATCTCCGTTCCCTTAAGCCTTCCCGAATACATTCCTGCGCTCTGTACTGTTTCAAGTATGACCACGCATTCTATCCTAACTTTGAGGTAGAAGTGTTCATACACGTGTATGGTTAGAACAGTACACCATCGAAGATGAGTTGACATACTGGACACGGAACTCGTTCATGCTAACCCCTACGCGGTAGAACAGGAGCCAGGGAACATGAGAGGTATGAGACGTCCAGCGGAGGGAAGAGTATGACGATATGACGGAGACTGGAGCGATTTCAGAAGCTGGATGGGCAGGAAGTAGACGGAGAGCTTTTGTTGTGGGTGGGGCGCGTCCTGCAAGAGAAGGCCATGAGATGCGCTGATGGTGATGCTGGTGTCGAAAGAAACGCTAATCGAGTGGAAAGGTAGCATTTACACGCTCTATCCCGAGCATTCAGCCGCGTATAGGTCGATATGGGTGGGTTGGGGAGGAACATGAGGGAGCTCCAACATCATGTGGTCTTGTTGCAAAGATATAGGGGAGGAGGCGAAAGTCGGGAGGCTTGGTTCTCTGTCATGCGGAGTTCTGCGGTACATTTGTAAAGGTTCGTACCTGTGTGCCATCTTCTCTGCTATACGTGTTCGCTCTTCCTGCCCACAATCCATGACACCGTAGTCATAAGCGCTCCAGCGGGGATAACAGGCTTTAGGAAGGTACATTATCAAAATGTCACCACAACAGGCGATTATCAACATACCGATGATGCGATCTTTGAACATGGGGCGGGTGCTCTTGAAGGTTTAGATATCTAGAATAGCTTAGGGTTGTAGCCCATACCGAGGATTTGGTGTGAAGAGGAGAGGGTTGGCGGATAGGAACAAGGCGAAAAGCATGTCGCGTTGAAGGAAAAAAATCTGTTCGTGTGACAGCGTGACAGTGACTCGGTAGACCAGTTCAAACCAGGTACACTAGCGCCCAGCTCCCAAAACTGTGCTCCCGAAGTTCCGAACTTCAAAGATGTCACGTTAGGTAGTAGTATGGATGACAGGTGTCAGTTAGCCTAAAACTACATCGCAGTGTTATCTCGACTCAGGTGGTGAGTCCAAAACACTCCATCGTCTCCAACCACTACTAAGTATCATCATGAAACCTCACACGACGCTCTCTCTGCTGTTGCGACGATATCGGGACTCCAGGGTAAATTCCCTCACCATGATCCTGTGCTGTTGCCGTTATTTCTGGAACAGAACCATAATGTTGGACATGCGGTTGCCGTTGGTCACGAACTGCCGTCATATCAGAAGCTGATGCTGGGAAGGTAGAGATGGTGCTTGATTGATCGAGGAAAGATATTTCTTTTTTCGCCAATAGGTGATGGCGCCTGCGGCTACAACGAGTAAAACGATTGCACCAGCGATCAAACCGGCGGTTTGGCCTGCATCCTGGCGAGAGGGGTCGTTTGCCTTTGATGTGCCTGGTGGGATGGATGGCGACGATTGTGGATGAATCCAAGTTGCCGTAAAGGATGGCAGCTGAGCACTTTGTGAGACTGCACCTGTAATCGATGCAGCCGAGCTATGATCATAGATATTTGAACGATGGATCCCAAGAATTCCCAAGTCATCACTTACGTCGTTAGTATGGTACTTTCCTGCTTTCTGACAGTGATAGGCTCTGTGTATTCCCCTTCGAGAGGTGGAAAACTAGAGTTTTTGGTTCATAGGCAACTCTTTAGACCTAGAGTTGAGTACTAACCTGTCCATTCTCTGAATTCCGACTAGTCTATATATTCTAGGCCGCAAAGTTGAGCTCTTATTCACCAAAGGTGTACCGTCACATACCCAGGAGCAAAGCCAGGAGAGGTGAACGTGGCTTTCAATGGGTTATCGCCTGAGGAAGGCGATGCTGTTGCTATTCCAAGCCCTTTCGTGGTCCCTCTGCGAGGAAACAAGGCAAACATCAACCTTTCAACTGTCTCTCCATCCTCCGCCTGCCAAGTGATAGTAAGCGTAGCAGTGTGATTTACTAGCTCTACGACCGGTTTTGGACTGACATCTATTATATTGAACGCTTGGACATACTTGATCCCGACTAGACAGCTTGGATTTCATGAAGATGTGAAGGAATGGAAAGTTAAAGTTTAACGGATACGTACATCAATAGGAGTGCCATTCTCGAATATGTTGGACGTTTGGGCTCACACGAGCTTTAGCACCCTCCATTTTATGACCTTCTCCGTTATCAACTCTGCCAGATCATCAAAACAAAGCGAGAACATCAACAGTTTTGGCTCTGACTTTGACAACCAACATTATGATGGTCTACACATGATGGTTTCAAAGCAGGCATGAATAATCTCATCGTACAACAGTGAGTAAACACAGGATGTCGAACGAGATACGGATCGGTCTCAGCGACATTCTTTCGTGACTCAGAGTAAGCCGATGATGCGAGACCACCGAAAGTGGAATTGTAAACCAAGGAGAACAACAAAAAACAGCAGCGCAAAATCGTCAGCTCCGAATCACCAACTGGCGTCCAACGGGAGTTTTCACCTTTACCAGGTTCGAACTAGTTGCCAGTTTAGCAATAGGTATATAGACCAGCCCATTGCACACTAGAACAGGTCAACAACCGCCTCAAACGATGACCATCTGTTTTCGAGCCCGTGAGGTTAACAAAGCTTATTCAATGGAATGACTGCATAGCTCGGTCTTTGAATTGACAGTGGTTGGAGGAAGAGAACATTTAATGTGTGTAGTATTACAGGAATTATACTGCACCAATCCAACAACGTTATCTCCATCATGAAGCTCGTCTCCTCACAGAATATTTGGCTACAAGGTATAATTGCTCATACAAAACTTTATGAAAACCGAAGTTCACGTTTCAGTTTGATCCACAACCCAACCATTACTACACCATCTCATGCGGCTTCTCATCACACAACTCCAATGCCCAATCCCCCTCCTTCAACGCCTCCAGATTCTCAATTTTCTGTCTAATCTCCTCCATTGCAGGTTCCTCTCCCGATACCTTTGACCGATTGTGCAAGCCAATCAACTGCGCCTGTAACTGCTGAATGCGTTCCTCTATCTCCATTTGTCTATCCGTTCTGGAAAATTGGTGAACCTTTTCCGTTGTTACGGTGCCTATATAGTTTCTGTATCGACAGGGAGAACCCGCTCGTGAGGTGTATCGTATGATTTCTTTGCGTGTTTGATAAGGCGGGCTGAATGCACCGTCAATGGGGTGCTCGGCGGATTTGTCACGATCTCCGAGCGTTTTCTTCTTGTTGAAGAGTCCGGAAGGAGCTTGGCGCTTTGACCGTCGATAAAGATAAATTAGAACCAAGATTCCAATGAGGACGAATACAAGACCGCCGACTGTTCCACCGATGATGGAGGATTTATCGCTGTTTGCATTTGGTTCTGGGGATGGCGTGGGGGTTGCACTAATTGGAATATCACCAGAAGATACCCGTTCCACACGAAGTACCACCCAAGTTAGATGATTGTGTCTGGTTATACACATCTTCACCAACTGAACTGGCGGGCTCAAGGGAAACCTTTGATTGCCGTCGAGAGAGTCGAGAGCATCATTCGAACGTGAAGGGGGACGACATCGGTGCAACAACTGTACTATTCCCAGCTGTTGTCGTGGCAGCTACCTGACTATTGTTTGTCGAGGAGCTTATCGATGAAGATGCAGATGCTGTGTTGGTTACAGTGGTTGTAAGGAGTCTGGCCGTCGATGGTGGTATGTGTCTAACAACTCTATCATCAAACAGATGAGAACGCAGATTTCGCAATTAGAAAAGCAGCATACATCATACGTAGATGTTGGTCTGTTGCCTGGTCCCGGGCTTAACATTAAATGGGGAAGGTGAATGCGGCTTGGAACAATGACGTTAGGTCACTAAAATCTCTGTATATAGTTGAATGTTAGTGTTTCAAGATGAGATTTGGTGCCTTACTTTTCCTCTCCGCCGGATACAAAGTAAGCACTGGATGTATTTAGCAAAACTGAATAATACTGGCTATCTGTGATCGTCCTCACCCTTGAGAGAGATCCTGTGCTGTAAATGTGACTATCATCGGCCGAGCTTCTTTGTTGAGAGGTGTCGTCGCACGGGGGGTGGCACGGTGGATGGTGTTGTCTTGCCTGGGTCAGCACCATAAACCAACGGTGAATGGCCCATCGCCGTGTGCCATCCAGTCCAGGGTAGGGTAACGGCGTTTTCATTTATGGTTGGCGCGTCTGGCTTGACATCCATTATCTTGAATCCTTGAACGCACCCAAGAGGTAGATAGCTTTCGAATGTGTAAGCATTTGCATCGTATAAAAGCAAAGGAAAAGTCACATCCACGTCCAGCTTGAAAACATTCTCAAAAGAGTAAGGGGACAGACGTCAATGAGGAATGGCAACAGGACTCGACATATATGGGTCATATTGTCACTGCATCTCAACAGCATGATTATCTGTGAGATATGTTCTCACCTTGATCCTCGCATCTTCCTCAACATATGATTGATGGTTTCAAGAAATTGTATGAAAAGATGAAAACTATCGATAGTAATGCATAGAACACGTGAGTTCTAGGTCTGATCGTTGGCGCAGTCGCTTCATTGAATATGATCAGGTCTCACGATTCGCGTGCGACTCACCATGACCGTTGAAATTTTCTACCATAAACACATCGGAAAACCTTCATGCACCCTCAATTATCTCCTGGTCGTGTACGCATTCATAATTCAAATCGATGGTCAAAGAAGGGGTATCAAATTCAACTCTACACTAAACCGCAGCATCATACCGAGGTGGTACATCAAGAACATTTGAATCTCCTGCATCAGAGGGGGGAGGCAGAGGCCTGAAACCACTATCATCGTGGTATCTCAATCGAAGTTCTCTTCGGGATTCCTGTAATGCTTCCGGGACTTCCTGCTGTCTACCACATCAAGACTAGAAGCATCATGAGGCTTCTCCGCGTGTTGATCATGATTCTGAGCCACTGGTTGCCGTTGTTTTCGACCTGCCGTATCAGATGCCGATGCCGTATCTGGGAAAGGAGAAACGGACGCTGTTTGCACAGACAGAAGCTCCTTTCTCCGAGCCCGGCGCCGGAGTGTGATGACACAAGAGACGATGATGATCAATACAACCACACCAGAGGCGGTTCCGACTATGAGACCAGCCATACGACCACGGTGCCGGTCTTGGATGTCCGAACTGTTTCCATTGGGCGCAAGACTGTTTCTACTGGGCGCAACGCTGTATGAGAAGGTTAGGACGTGCAAGTGCCGAACTGAAGTTAACCACACCTTGGGTTTGAGCCCCGGAAGCTGTCATTTGTCGAGGAGCTTATCGCAGAATCGTTGGCGGTGTTGTTGGCGGGAGTAACCGTCCCACTTGAACCAGTTGTGCTTATCTCGGTATCGGCCTGCTCAATATCAGTCATTTTCGCAGTCATAGATGAGGTCGTCTGCGTTGTCGTAGGCGTCACAATTGTGGGTGGCGTTCCGGTTGTGGTTGTAGAAGTTTGCCATGGATCATCATTCCGTGGATCTGTGACAGGGGGTAATGGAGTGCTGTATAGAACAGGATTTGCTTTCAGTGTTCAAGTATAACATAGTAGCAATACTTCTCACCTTCCCAATGGATCTTGCGCTTTTATTTCAATATCTGGAGAAACACCAATTGGTCTAAAGCTGAGTGCTCGATAAGATAATGAAAATTCCTAGAGGGCAATAAAGCATTTACGTTGAATTTTTGATTGCATATACTACGTACTTTCTAACGATAATGGTTGAGCTCTACGGGTCTTCAGAAGGATGAAGCGTACGCACCCTGCGCCCACATTGGTAAATGCGACTTTGGATGGGGATTGGGACACGTTTACAGGACCTGTGGTTCCTTGCAGGAGTGGTTCCCCATCCAAATGCAAGAAAAGTGCTATTTGTTCCGTCGTCTCAGCGTCGCTTTCCGTTTCCCAAGTTATGGTGAGCTCGGCGGTCGTACTCCCTGGGGGTAGTGTCTGCGATTTGGGGTTGACGTCTGTGATCTTCAACGCCACCTGATTGACACCAACGAAGCCGTAGCTAGGTACCTTGAACTTGTTCAGAAATAATTACAAAGGGCAGAGCCTAGACACGTACGTCGCTTTGTATACCATCCTCGCAGGTGGGGAGATATCGTCGAGACAAAAACCAAAAACGCCCTTTTTGAGACCTTCATGATCTCGTAGCTCGTTGATCATCACCTATCTGACCGAATGCGCCATCCATTCCAGATCCTGACACATTCAACTCGGCCGCAGAGCGGAACAAGATATGGACACTGATCATCGTATGATCCTGATACAACAAGAGGCGAATAATGGTGCACGAAGGTAATGAATACCATCGTAAAAGAACCAGATGAGGCATCACTTCCGCGTTGGAGGCAAGACACACGGTGAACATGTATACGCCCGCGATCCCCAAAGGATGTGAAAGAAGTCAACGACAGGAACCAGGTATTGACACGAATGCTTGCGAATAGTGAGCGTGTGATCTATGCATGTATAACCGCAGGGTACATACCTCTCCGACTTCATGGACCCGATCTATCTTCCGTATCGCTTCCAATTGATCCGCTATGGATGATATTGCCCATCTAATGATACCCGAAACAACATGACCCAGAAGCAATCGTCTAAACTTCTCTATCTTCAAATTTCCAATTTTCAGCTCTCCAATTCCATGTAGAGAACGCCACCGGGAGTGGGAAACTAGAAAAGAGATAAAGCATGTCAGATGAAGGGACGAGGGGTGAAGTTGTCAACATTGAGTAGCAAGACGAGCCATGAGAAGCCATTTCGAGAAGCATATGGTGGAGAGGGTAATGATAGGCCAATCCGGGGATTATGTTCAATTTCGGGCCGGTAGTGGGGGCATGTAGAAGATACTCTGGTTGGAGGGAGTATCGCAATGGTGGACGGTGGTCGGAGGAAGGGTTGGAGTAGCTCTGTGGGGACGGCTATAGGTAGTCAAGTTACGTTAAACAGCCTCCTTGAAACTGAACGAAGAGGGGTGACCATACCCATAGGCACACGCTGCCGACAGGATATGAAGAACGCCAACGGCAGGAAATAGATATTGGTATGTATGCTTGCAAGGATGTGAGCATCCGTTCTTTGGATGTATAACCACGAGACACATACCTCTCTGTCTCTCTGGACCTGATCTATCCTTGATATCGCTTTCAATCGATCCGCGGTGAAATGATACCGACCGTTCAACGATACCCAACCCAACATGATCCAGGAACACCTGTCTTCAAAACTTCCCATATTCGACACTCCAATTCCACGTAGCGAACGCCACCAGTAGTGGGATGCTGGGAAGGGGAGACAGGATGGCAGATGCAGGCACGAGTGGCAAAGTCTTCTCAATGTTGACTAGCAGGGCGAGCCATGCGAAGTAAGGTTGAGAGGTAGGTGGCGGAAAGAGTAGTGATAACCAATCCTGAGCTTATGTTTGATCTTGTGTTCGAACAATAGGACCGTGCAAGTGTCTTTGGGTGGAAGAACTATCACCGGCAATGGCGGGGAGGCGGTGGGAGGCGGGGTTAGAGTAGCCCTACTGAGATAGCGGAAAATAGCGGGAAGAAACGTTAGAGTAGCTCTGCTGGGACTATATGCAACAGAGAGGACGACTGTACCTGGTACCATTCCCGAAATCGCCCGATGTCCCTCTGATATATCTCTGCTCTATCCCCAGTTCCGAAGTTTCAAGGTTAATTGAGGGAAGGCGGTAGAGCCGTACGTTTGGCTGGAGAAGGTTCAATTAAGATGGAATTGACGTAACAAGCAAACACCTGCATCCAACCTTCGAGAGTCTTGTGGTGGCAGAATTGAGGGACAGACGTCAGCCTGTCTGAGTTTGTGATCTAGGAGTAATTCGAGAAGGATGAGTAGTTGTGAGGAACGTTTGGTATCATGAATGTCGAGGGAGTGATTCAACGTGTGATGGATGTGACTGTGACCAAATTTTCGGTTGACATTGGTTAGGTTAGGGTTCCGATGCGCTTGTCCTGAAACGCCCGGATTGCCGCTCAAGAAACGTCCATTTGCCTATCACTGTCAGTCCTAGAGAACTGGTGAATTTTCTTGGTTAGCACTGTGCCCATATCAGTTTAACGAATTCTGGAATTCAGACATGTTTTGATTTCTGACCATTTTGTGCCTGTTGAGCACGTCAACAGGAGCTCGGCGGCACTTAGACCGTCGACGAAGATATATAACGATCGGTATCGCAAAAAAGATTAATGCGAGGGGCTTGCAATGTCCGTCGCTCCATTCCTGGGCTTGTGACACCGAGCACAAATTATGGGGCTGACCATCAGCGTCAACTCTCTCGGGAATGTAGAAACTCGCCTTTCTGGTAACTTTGCAGAAAAGCATGGCCGCCGACAAGTTGTCATCCGTCTGTACTGACATCGCTGCAACATAGGGAAACTATGTGGGACTTTTGGCAGTAGATGCCCTTCCCATTATACTGCCAGCTGATGGTGAGGGTAACCGTGTTATTCTCAACTTTTTGGTCTTTTGGACTTACATCGGTTATCTTAAAAGCTCGGACATGCGCAAGCAGAATCAGGTGACTGTATTTTCAACATGTTACGCATTGTTGAGTTGTCGACCTATCGTGACCCCAAACCCTGTATTGCCACAAGAAACCCCTTCGTTAGGTTTCTCACAGTCATAACTCAGCCTATTCGTAATTCTCATGATATCAAGATTGCCTCTACAGCTAAATTGCAGCATCATACTGAGGTGGTACATCAAGGACACTTGACTCTCCAGTCTCGGACAGCGGAGCCGCAGGTCTCCAACCACTGTCATTGTGATATCTCACTCGACGTTCTCTTCGCTCCTGTAATGCCTCTGGAACTTCTCGCTGTCTTCCATCTAACACAACATCGAAACTAGAAGAATTACCCTGATCAGACTTCTCCGTGTGTTCGTCATGGTTCTGAACCACCATTTGCTGTTGTTTTCGACCTGCAATATCAGATGCCGGTGTTGCATCTGAGAAGGGAGAAATGGATGCTGTTTGCACAGAACGAAGCTTTTTTCGCCGAGCCTGGCGCCAAAAAATGATGACGCAAGAGACGATGGCGATCAAGACGCCTACACCAGCGACCGGTCCAGCTATGAGACCTGCGTTACGACGATGAGGCTGCTGTTGTGTACCTGAGGGACTCGTCGGTTCTAGACTGCTATTCAGTAATGTTACAAGATCAGTGCGCATCTCATCGGAACTAAAGCGTTTCACCTTTGGGACTGATCACTCCATGATAGTGTCGTACTGGACGATGGTGGTGCACTGATTGCAGGTTTATTCGTCGATGTTGGTATATCACTTACAGCCCTGTTATCAAGCAGATGAGAATGCATACTTCAGAAAGGGAGCGTATATCATACGCAGTTGATTCGGTGCCAGTCCCAAGTCTGATGTTAATGGCAGAGGGGAATGCGGCTTGGACTAATGCCTTCGGGACACTAAAATCTCTGTATATAGATGAATATCAGTGTTTTAGAATGAGATTTGGTGCTTTACTTTTCTTCTCCGCCGGATACATAGTAAGCGCTAAATATATTTTAGTGACAATGAATAACTCCGGGTTCGTCCTCACCCTTGAGAAAAATCTTGTGCTGTAAATGTGACTATCACCGGCTGAGCTTCTTTGTTGAGAGGCGTCGTCGCCACGGGGGGTGGCACGGGGGATGGCAAAGTCGGGCCTGGGTCAGCCCATATACCAACGGTGAATGGCCCATCTTCATTGCTGCCTGCCATCCAGTCAACGGTAAGGGTAACGGCGTTTTCATTTATGGTTGGCGCCTCTGGCTTGACATTCGTTATCTTGAATCCTTGAACACATCCAAGTGGTAGGTACCTTTGAAATGCGTAAGTATTCGCATTATATAGAAGCAAAGGAAAACGTACATCCACGTCCAGCTTGAAAGCATTCTCAACAGGGTAAAGGGGACAGACGTTGATGGGAAACGGCAACAGGACTCCACATATATGGGACGTATTGTCACCAGCATGATCATCTCGAGATATTTGAAACTCGCATCTTTTCCAGCATACTTATGATTGATGGTTTCGGGAAATTGTAAGAAAAGATGAAAACGAACGATACGACTGACAGGAAAGCATAGAGCATGTGACTTGCAGGTTTGATGAACACGAATCTCCATGAGCCGGGGAGCTGACCAGGCAGTCGTGTCAGCAAGTTACACGAATTCCCGTCTTCATTTTTCATCGCCAACACAGCGTTACGGGAGCATGTCCTAGCATGGCTTCGTTCGATCATCAGTGCGTCGGAAAATTATTTGATGCAGCCATATTCATCTGAAGGTCATGTTTGCACTCACCCTGTTCATGTTTCTTCAAGAGTTCACATCGAACGGTCAAATGAGGGCATCAAATTCGACATCTACAGCTAAATCGCAGCATCATATCGAGGTGATACATCAAGAACACTTGAATCTCCAGCATCTGACGGAGGAGTTAGAGGCCTGAAACCACTATCGTCATGGTATCTCACCTGACGTTCTCTTCGCTCCTCCTGTAATGCCTCTGGAACATCCTGCTGTCTTCCATCTAAGACGACATTAGGATTAGAAGAATCACTACGATGAGGCGTCTCCTCGTGTTCATCATCATTCTGAACGACTGCCTGTCGTGATTTTCTCCCGGTCTTATCAGATGCTGGTGCCGTATCTGGGAAGGGAGAAATGAACGCCGTTTTCATGGAACGAAGCTTCTTTCTCCGAGCCCGGCGCCGGAAGGCGATGATGCAAGAGACGATGACTATCAAGATAACTACACCAGCAACGGGTCCGGCTATGAGACTCGCCGTGCGACGAGGCCGCTCATGGGGATGTTGTAGGTTCTGGTCCGCTGTTTTAGAACGTCTTAAAACCATTGCGGTATCTGATCCCCATAGAAGCTTCTTACCTTTGAGACTGTTTGCTTGGAAACATTGCCATATCGGTAGTGGTAGCTTTCGTATGGGTGCTCGTGAAATCACCAATAGGAATAAAGATCCCCATGTCGGGCGGGGTTGATGCAAACGTTGTAGAAGCTGTCAGCCGTAGGCTTGGAATGCTGCATTGGATAGCATGAGCGTGCAGTGTTCAAATATACTTCAGTGCTAATGCCTTTACCTCCCTAGCGATGTGGTATTATCCCGCACTTTTATTTCGATGGTATCTCGCAAAACGCCAATGGGTCTGAGTGTTCGATAAGATAATCACACTTCCTAGGAGTGGTGGACCTAGTCCACTACTCCAGCTCGGGTTTCACCCGAGCCACGTGACTGACCCCGTAGATAAACCTGATGTATCGTACCATTTCCTCATTCGATACCACCACCTTTGGTGATAGCTAGCAGCCTCAGGGCACTGCCATAGCCCAATTGGCCCTCTCCACCGCCCGCCCGCCGCCGCCACTACTCTGCACTTTGGCAGGAGCTCCACTGCATAGCACAGGGCCCAGAGGATCCGGACGTGATGGAAACATAACTGTGACTCGCACCGGTGATGTACTCCACTTAGAAGTCCCAGCCTGAGCACCACACACTAGCTAACGTTTTTAGTTTTTTGATGTCTCGCCTACTTATCTGTAATTATGCATTGACCATGGACAAACCTGCAGTAGATTAAATGTCTGTCCCAGGAAGTAGTGCGTTTCCCTGAATTAATTGGATCAGACTGTAATAAACCAGAGGCTATAATCCGGGTGATACCAAGAAGGATCACAATGGTTCTTCGCTCCAAGGGAACAGCACTTCGGTGACGATACTCCATAAGGACCTCATTCTACTTCACAGCCTTTTTCATTGAAATAAAAGGATACCATCCTACGTTTCATGTTCCTGACCCCCAGGCTTCTATAATATCTAGCAGGCATCATGCCAAATTACTTTGTATCTTTGATGGCTGTTATGTTTGTGAGTATTCCTATTTTCTAATCTCAATTAACGGTTCATACCCTAATTCATATGTGTTAGGGCGCTGGGATGTTGTTTGGCATGTGTATATGGTGAACTGCACCGAGTGATTACTGAGGTGTTTCACAGGCTCATACGCAGCAATTTTCGTGCAACGCATCTACATTCTTGTCAAACAACCTAATGGGAAGGACCGAATGCAACTTACTGTCCTTTCCATTCTGTTTGTTCTGGCTATCCTATCCGTCGTAATTGATGTGGCCCAAATGGACATCCTTAATAACGTCAACTCGAATGGACATGATCATGACGAACTTTCATATTTACACCGTCTAGAAGGCACAAATTTTGTGGGTCGTCTGGTGGTGCTCATTCATCATTTAAATTGATACATTATAAACAGGTAATCGGAGCGATTTATGGTGCAACCACCCAATGTCCTATTGATCCTTGCTGACGGACCATAATTAGGGACATATACCGTCCTCGTCGTTCAATGTATCTATATTCTGATACAGAGACGATTGGAGAAGCGCCGAGTGCACATCATTCTTCTTTTTCTCCCCTTTATTTTGGGAACAATTGTAACTATAGTGGGGTACACGGAGTGGATATCGACCATTTTGTAAGGATATTGATTCATTATTGAAAACACTGACTGTAGCACATGCAGGAGTCCAGTGGCACGAATGGTGCTATTCTTCCTGGCAAAGTAAGAGGTATTGTATCAGATAAATACAACTCTAATTAACACCCAACAGTTTAACTGCTGATGTGGTAATGGTGAGATATCAGTATCATAGCCTTCGTGGTCCCTCATTTGCAATCCATCCATTAGATCTGGCGATGTTACATTGTATGGGGAAGGCGACGGTGGATAATAATAGCTTTCGGATTCTTATGTGTGATTAATCATGGTTCGTGGATAGGATGATTTGCTATACTCCGTCGTACACTCACCTTAAACTTTTAGTGATGGCATTGATAGTCATTATACTCTACCGTGGCGGTTGGGAGTTTCTCCCAATACAATCCATGAGACTCAATGCAACAAGCTCACTTTTATCTGAATCAGGCCTAGACAATGTCCTGGCATCAAACTACATAACGTGTGGTCTTTATTTCTTTACGGCGTTCACAAACACTGCGATAACAAGCATGATAGGTAGTGTGTCATTCAAGTACTATAATTCACACTAATTCCCCGGTCGCTTTACGATCTAGCTGGCCGAATATTTTACATGTCACGCCAAGCAAGGGACATTCTAGCGGCCCAAACTCGGAGGATGTACAGTTGTTTAATTGCTGCTACGTACGTCTACTCGTCTTCGTGCTTTGCCTTCCTAGTCATATTGACTGAAATAGAATTGAATCGAACATGATATACCCTATCGTTCTCATTGCTTATGCTACGATATCAACAAGGCTAATCGTCACCTATCCCAAACGTGGCGGCGGCAACGACTTGATGACGTTTGGTTATGTACTGCAAAACACTTTGATTTACTTTTCGGTAAGTATTCTTCCCTGTACTGATAAATCTATGTTAATAAAGAACCTCAGGGGATTTCACAAACATTGGTCATTGTCCGGATAGCTTTGGGGCTTAGCGTCTCCACTGTGGATGAAGCTATCTCATCCATGCAGGCCGCAGCTGCAAAAACAACGAGTCTGGGTACCGTGATTGACATATCTCCGGAGTGTCAGCCAAGGGAGCAAGTTTAATGCGTTAGTCAGGTTTATTTTACGTCTGTTGCGACATTTATACACGATATTATTGGAGAATGCATTATGAGTGAATCAGGCAGTTGCATGTCAAAGTAACAGTAAATCAGGTCCTTCACGAATGCCCGACCTTATTTTATACCGCTAAACCATCGTTACGAACAGCGCGACTCACCATGACCGGCCGTGAAGTTTGACCATGAATGCATTGGGAAACTCATTGATGCACTCTTAGTCCAGAGTTCAAATCGATGGTCAAACAAGGGGGTATCAAATTCGACATCTACCGCTAAATCGCAGCATCATACCGAGGCGGTACATCAAGCACACTTGAATCTCCAGCATCGGATGGGGGAGGCAGAGGCCTGAAACCACTATCATCGTGGTATCTCACTCGACGTTCTCTTCGCTCCTCCTGTAATGCTTCCGAGACTTCCTGCTGTCTTCCATCTAAGACGACATCAGGACTAGAAGCATCACCCTCATGAGGCTTCTCCGCGTGTTGATCGTGATTTTGGACCACTGGTTGCTGTTTTCGACCTGCCGTATCAGATGCCGGTGCTGTATCTGGGAAGGGAGAAATGTACGCCGTTTCAATGGAACGAAGCTTTTTTCTCCGAGCCCGGCGCCGGAGTGTGATGACGCAAGAGACTATGGTGATCAAAACAACCACACCAGCGATGGGTCCGGCTATGAAACCAACCATACGACCATGGGGCTGGTCTGAGATGTTCGAACTGCTTCCATTAGGCGCAATACTGTATCAAAAGGTTAGGATGTGCAAGTGCTAAAGTAAAGCTAGCCACACCCTGAAGTTGAACCCCGGAAGCTGTCACTCAAAGAGCTTGTCGCAGAGCTGCATCAAGGCGTCAGGACGTGCGAGTGCTGAACTGAAGTTAGCCACACCTTGAGGTTGAACCCTGGAAGCTGTCACTCAAAGAGCTTGTCGCAGAATCGTTCAGAGAGTTGTTGCCAGGAGTGAGCGTCCCACTCAAATTGATTGTACTTGTCCCGGTATTGATCTGCTCACTGTCAACCGCTTTGGCAGTCGCGGATGAGGTCGTCTGCATTGTCACAGATGTCACAATTGTGGGTGGTGTTCCGTTTGTAGAAGTTTGCCGTGGATCATTATTCCCTGGATTTGTGGCAGGTGGTGATGAAGTGCTGTATAGAACAGGATTCGCATTCGGCGTTCAAGTATATCATAGTAGCAATACTTCTTACCTCGCTGGCGGTGTGGCATTATCCGGCCCTTCGACTTCAATGGTATCTTGCGAACGGCCAATGGGTCTGGGGTCCAATGAGATAATCATGCATCTTGGACGACGATAAAGCATTTACTTGAGATTTTCCGCTGCATATACCACATACTTTCTAACGATAATGGTTGAGCTCCACGGTTCTTCAGAAAAACGAAGCATACACACCCTGCGGCCACATTGTTGAATGTGACTTGGGATGGGGACTGGGATGTAGGGGCAAGCAGTGGACTTCCAAATATGTTTCCTGCCATGGGATTCCCCTCGCTGTCCAGATGCAATAGAAATGTGATCTGATCCTTCTTCTCGTCGTCACTCTCCCTTTCCCAAGTGATGCTGAGGTCGACTTTCCCCCCTGGTTGTAGTGTCGGAGACTTGGGATCAACGTCGGTAAATTTGAACCCCTTGACAGCCGATGCCAGCGCGACTATCGAGCACCTTGAATACATTGAGTAGCAAAATACATATTACATGCAATGACGACCCACATCCATAATTTATATTCCATAGGGGCCGAGAGCAGGAGCAAATGTTGAGCTGTCAAGAAGGGAGCGAAACAGAGTCGTGAAAAATGCTAGTGCTTTAAACTATACTGGGTGGGAGACTTGGATGATTATCATTGGATACATTCCCGGTCATGATTAAAATCAATTCGACAGCCAATGCCAACGAAATCATCCCTAGATACCTTGAAGTCATTCAGTAAGAATTAACACACATCCAATAAGACGTACATCGCTAAGCGTACCATTTTCGCGGGTGGTAACATCAAGACGAACAGGAAAAACGCCCTTTTTGAGACCTTCATGATCTTGTAGCTCATTGATCATCATCTACTACCCGAACATGCTGTGCGTTTCAACCCCCGATACAATCAACAAACATTCAATTCTGTCGCAGAGCAGAACAAGATATGGTGATTATCGCACGATACTGATACAACAACGAGTGATGGTGCACGACGGCAACCATACTGTCGAAAAGGGATGAGACGAGGCTTCTCGTTCACTTTGGAGTAAGGCCTACAGCGACTAAGTATACGCCTGGGCTACTGAAAGGTTATGAAAGACTATATGTTTATAACTGTAAGGCACATACCTCTCCGATTTCTTGGACCCGATCTATCTTTGGTATCGCTTCGAATCGATCCGCTATGAGTGATACTGCCCATCCAACAATACCCAACCCAACATGACCCAGAACCACCTGCCATCTAAACTTTCCTCTCTTCGAATTTCGAATTTTCGCCTCTCCAATTCCATGTAGGGAATGCTATCGGGAGTGGGAAACTAGGAGGTGGATACATGCAGGGGCGAGGGGTGAAGTCTTCTCAATGTTGACTAGCAAGGCGATCCATACGAATGAAATTCGGGAGGCATGGGTAATGACAGCCAATCCGGGGATTATGTTCGATTTCGTGCTGGTAGTGGGGGCAGAAGAGTCTCTGGGTGGAAGGACCATCACGGGCAATGGTGGGAGGTGGAAGGAGGAGTTGGAGTAGCTCTGCGGGGGCGGCTATAGGTAGTGGTAGTCAAGTTGCGTTAAACAGCCTCCTTGAAACTCAACAGAGAGGATGACTATATGTACCTGTTACCGTTCCCGAAATCGTCCGATAGCCCTCTGATACGCCCCTGTTATATCCGCAGTCTCGACGTTTCAAGGCGGATTGAGGGAAGGTAGTGAAGACCTAGCTGTAGTACGTTTGGCTGGAGAAGGATTCAATCAGGACAGCAAAGCACAAAAGATGGAATTGATGTACCAAGCAAACTCCTGGATCCAGCCTTCGAGGGTCTTGTAGTAGTAGAATTGAGGGAAAGTCATCAGCCTGTCTAATTTTGTGATCTAGGAGCGATTCGAGAAGGAGTAGTCGTGAGGATCGTTTGGTATCATGAACGTCGACGTCGAGGAAGTGATTCGCGTGACGGATGTGACTGTGACCAATTTTTTTTTACCATTGACATTGGTTAGGTTAGGGTTCCACTGCGCTTCTAAAACGCCCGTGATCGATCAGGAGCTCGCGGTTGCCGCTCAAGAAACGCTAAACACAATGTTCCACGAAAAGGTTCGCAGAGGCTATAGTCCTATTCAAACTCAACTCATTCTGGATAAACTGCATAGGGTATACTCTTCGCTACAAACATCTGGTTCCCCAATTTGGCGCTAGTACATCATCTCTCGCGGCCTCTCATCCGACTGCTCTAATGCCCAATACCCACTCTTTAGCACGTACAGCCTCTCAATCTTCTCCCTAATATCTTCAATCTGCCTCTCCTCTCCTTGTGATTTATGAAACTTTGACTGGTTGTGCAGCGCAATCAACTGTGCCTTGACTGTGCCTGCAATTGTTGAACACGCTCCTTGTAAGGCGCCCGTACTAGCGCTCATATCAGGGATATCTTTTTCATTACATACATTACGTACCTGACTCGTTTGTTACTTCTTTACCACCATGTCGCCCGCGTCGGCTTAGCTCGTTGTAGCTCTCTCTTCGTTTACTCGAATATACACAGGTCATACGCAGCCGTGTGTGGTGAAGTTGACGCAGACGCGTTACACTCCTCTATCTCCATTTGCCTGTCAGTCCTAGAGAATTGGTGAATTTTCTCGGTTGTCACCGTGCCCGTAATAGTTTCAGTGTCGACAGGTGAGCTTGCCCGCGAGCTAGGTGGTATGTGGAACGGATATTGAAACTCGGATGTGCTTTAATTTCTGACCATTTTGTTCCTGTTGAACACGTTAATAGGAGTTCGGCGGGACTTTGACCGTCGACGAATAGATAACGATCAGTGTTGCGAAAATGATCAATGGGAGAGGCTTGCAATGACCGTCGCTCCATTCTTGGTCTCCGGCCCAGTGACACCGGGCATAAAATATGGGCTGCAAACAAAAATCGTTAGCGTCAACTCTCAACTTATTGGTCTTTTGTATCCAGAAATCATATCACCAGATTTTGGTGGTCAATCAGGTTTTGACAAACGCCACCGCAACGCTATATTAAAATCAAGCAGGGATGAGGAGATGAAATAAACTGAATTTGCGGTGTAAGTCATACACAATATCTGTAACTACAATATGTACCAGTACATAAATAAGAAATGAAGTATAGTACAGACGTCGATAAGTACAAGAATTGAGAACTGAAATGCGAGTGGCGTAGTAAATGACGATTTCGATTTGTACTTCCTGCACGTTACACATTGTCGAGTTGTCAGCCTATCGTGACCGCAAACGGTTTATTGCCACGAAAACTCCCTTGTTAGGTATCTCAGTCATAACTTAGCCTATTCGCAATTCTCAGGGTATCAAGATTGCCTCTACGGCTAAATTGCAGTATCATACTGAGGTGGTACATCGAGAACACTTGACTCTCCAGTCTCGGACAGTGGAGCCGCAGGTCTCCAGCCACTATCATTGTGATATCTCACTCGACGTTCTCTTCGCTCCTGTAATGCCTCTCGAACTTCCTGCTGTCTTCCATCTAACACAACATCGGAACTAGAAGAATCGCCCTGATTAGACTTCTCCGTGTGTTCGTCATGGTTCTGAACCACTAGTTGCTGTGGTTTTTGACCTGCGATATCAGATGCCGGTGTCGTATCTGAGAAGGGAGAAATGGACGCTGTTTGCACAGAACAAAGCTTCTTTCGCCGAGCCTGGCGCCAAAAAATGATGACGCAAGAGACGATGGCGATCAAGACGACTACACCAGTGATTGGTCCAGCTATGAGACCCGCGTTACGACGATGAGGCTGCTGTTGTGTACCTGAGGGACTCGTTGGTTCTAGACCGCTATTCAGGAATGTTACAAGATCAGTGCGCATCTCATCACAACTAAAGCGTTTTACCTTTGGGACTGATCACTTGGTATGAGTGTTGTATTCGAATGTGGTATTGACGACGACGGTGGAGCACTGATGGCGAGGCTGGTCATTGATGTTGGCATATGTCCCACAACTCTGTTATCAAACAGATGAGCGCAGATTTCGCAATTAGAAAAGTAGCATATATCATACGTAGATGTTGGTCGGCGGCCCATAGTTGTATTCTCCTCAGCTACTATCGTGGTCTTTACCTGTGTATTACTTATCGAGGGGTTTATCGATGAAGATGAAGATGAAGGTGCTGGTGTTTCGGTTGCAAGGCTGGTCCGGGTAACAGGTATTGGGTTTGAAACTCTGTTGTGGAGCCGATGAGAATGCAGATTTCAACATTAGAAAAGGAGCATATATCAGACCTGGATGTTGGACTGCTGTCTGCACCAGGTTGGATATTAATAGGAGAGGTGAATTCGGCGCGGGCTAATGCTGCCAGGTCACTAAGATCTCTGTATATAGGTGAATATCAGTGTTTCAGAACGAGAGTTGGTGCTTTACCCTTCTTCTCCGCCGGATACATAGTAAGTGCTAAATATATTTTAGCGACAACGAATAACTATCCGTGTTCGTCCTCACCCTTGAGAAAGACTCTGTGCCGTAAGTGTGACTATCGTTGACTTGTCGCCTTTGTTGAGAGACGCCTTCGCCACGGGCGGTGGGAGCGTGGATAGCAAAGTCCGGCCTTGTTCAGCCCATATACCAACGGTGAATGGCCCACGTTCATCGTCGTCTGCTATCCAGTCAAGGGTAAGAGTGACAGCGTTTTCATTTATGGTTGGCGCCTCTGGCTTGACATTCGTTATCTTGAATCCTTGAACGCATCCAAGAGGTAGGTAGCTTTCGAATGCGTAAGCATTTGCATCATATAAAAGCGAAGGAAAACGTACATCCATGTCCAGCTCGAAAACATTCTCAAGAGAGTAAAGGGGACAGACGTTGATGGGAAGGGGCTACAGGACTCGACATAAATTGGTCCCATTGTCACTGGATCTCAGCAGTATGATCATCTCGAGATATATTCTCACCTCGAATCTCCCTTCTTATTCAGCGTATGATTGATGGTTTCAAGAAATTGTATGAAGAGATGAAAACGAACGATACGATTGATAGCAAAGCATAGACCCGTGAGTTGCACGTTTGATGAACACGAATCTCCATGAGCCGAAGAGCTGACCAGGCAATCTCGTTATCAAGTTACACGATTGCCCGTCCTCATTTTTCATCGCCAACACGGCGTTACGCGAGCACGATATTTCGTTCGGAAGTTTGATCACCAGCGCGTCGGAAAACTATTTGCTGCACCGTTGTTTATCTGACGGTGATGTCTGCACTCAGCCTGTTCGTATTTCTTCAAGAGTTCACATGGAATGGTTAAACGAGAGGGGTATCAAAATTGACTCTACAACTAAATCGCAGCCTCATACCGAGGTGGTACATCAAAAACACTTGAATCTCCAGCATAAGGCGGGGGAGGCAGAGGCCTGAAACCACTATCATCGTGGTATCTCACTCGACATTCTCTTTGCTCCTCTTGTGATGCCTCCGGAACTTCCTGCTGTCTTCCATCTAACACATCGGAACTAGAAGCATCACCATGATCAGGCTTCTCCGTGTGTTCATCATGATTCTGAGCCACCGCTTGCTGTTGTTTTCGACCTGCCGTATCAGAAGCCGAAGCTGTATCTGAGAAAGGAGAAATGGACGCTGTTTGCGCAGAACGAAGCATCTTTCTCCGAGCCCGGCGCCAAAAAATGATGATGCAAGAGACGATGGCAATCAAGACGACTACAGAAGCGACCACTCCGGCTATGACATCCGCGTTACCACGATGAGGCTGCTGTTGCGTACTTGAGGGACTCGCCGTAGGTTCTGGATCGCTATTCAGGAATGTTACAAGATCAGCGAGCATGTCATGCCAAAAAAAGCGTCTTACCGTTGGGATTGTTCGCTGCGTGAGGATGTCGTACTGCTGACCATATCACTCGTGCGACTGGTCGTGACCATGTGGCGCAGGGTTGTCTGTGTCGCAAACGTTGCCGTAGTTAATGTGGACTGTGTATCTCCATCTTGTTGGTTTACAAGCTCATCAATCGTGTGATTGTTCGGTGTCATCGTCGAGGTTGTCTGTGACGTAGGTGCTACCGTGGATGTCGTTTGTGTATTCCCATCTTGTTGGTCTGTGGACAGCATTGTTTGAATACTATATGTAAGAGAATCAGCGTTCGGAGATCAGGCATACTGAAGAGTCGATACTTCTTACCTCCCTGGCGATATGGTATTGTCTTGCGCTTTTATTTCAACAAAATCTTGCGAATAGCCAATAAGCCTGAGTGTTTAATAAGCTGAATAACACATCCAAGGCGGCGAAGAAGCATCTACTCGAATTTTTTCATTGCATATACCACATACGTTCTAACAATAATGATTGAGCTACACAGGTCTTCACAAGAATGAAGTTTACTCACCCCGTGGTCACATTGTCGAATGTGACTTTGGATGGAGACTGGGATACAGGCGTAGGAAATGTATTTCCTTCCAAGGGTGAGCCCCCATTCAAATACATTCCAATTGATATTTGTCCCTCCCTCTCATCGTCACTCTCTGTTTCCCAAGTTATGGTGAGCTCGACATTCCCAGTTCCCAGAGGTAGCGTCTGCGACTTGGGGTTGATGTTCTTGATTATGAACGCCTCAATGAACGACACCAGCGAAACCGTAACTAGGCACCTTGAACGTTTTCAGCAATAACAACAAAGAGCAGGGTCTAGACACGTACGTTACTGAGTGTACCATTCTCGCAGGTGGGGAGGTATCACCAAGGCGAACACGAAACGCACCGTTTTTGAGACCTCCATGAGATCGTAGCTCATTGATCATCAGCCATCCAACCGAATACGACATACAGTCCAGATCTGGACGCAGTCAGAGAACATCCAACTCGGCCGCAGGGCGGAACAAGATATGGACAGTGATCATCGTGTGATCCTGATACGACAAGAAGCGAATGATGGTGTACAACGGTAATGAACACCCTCGTGAATGAGCCAAATGAGGCGTCAGATTCGCGTGGGAGGCGAAATATACGGCGACCAAGTATATGCCCGTGCTGCCCAAAGGATATGAGAGACCTCAACGGCAGGAAGTAAATATTGACATGAACGCTTGCAAATAGTGAGCGTGTGATCCATGCACTTATAACCACAAGACAAATACCTCTCCGACTGCGTGGACACGGTCAATCTTCGGTATCGTTTTTCATCAATCCGCTATGAATGATTCCGCCCATCCAGTGATACCCAACCCAACAGGACCCAAAAGCACCTGTTATCTAAGCTTCTCTATCTTCAAATTTCTAATTTTCGACTCTCCAATTGCATGTAGAGAACGCCAACCGGAGTGGGAAGCTGGGAAGGGAAACAGGTTGGTGGATGCTGGGACGAGTGGCGAAGTCTTCTCAAAGGAAGGTTGAGAGGAAGGTGGCGAAGGAATAATGTTAACCAATATTTTCGATTTGTGTTCGCACAGTAGGGCCATGCAAAAGTCTCTGGAACGATAACCGGCAATGACGGGAGGCGGTGGGAGGCGGGGTTAGAGTAGCTCTTCTGGGATGGCAGGAGGTAGTGGGACTCGGAGGAGGGGTTGGGGTAGCTCTGCGGGGGCGGCTATAGGTGGTTAAGTTGCGTTAAGCAGCCTGCTTGAAACTGAACAGAGAGGAGGACTGCACCTGTTACCGTTCCCAAAATCGCCCGATGCCCCTCTGATAAGCCTCTCCTCTATCCCCAGTCCCGACCTTTCAAGTTTAATTCAGGGAAGGTGGTAAAGCTCTAGCTGTAATACGTTTGGCTGGGAAAGATTTCGATTAGGATAGCAAACACGAAACAAGGAATTGACGTGCCAAGCAAAATCATCTGACCTCCGACCGCTTTGTAGAGCACGGTTAAGACATAGGCTTCGGGCTGTCTAAGTTTGTGATTCAGTAGCGATTCGAGAAGAAGCGGTAGCCATAACGAACGTTTGGTGTCGAGGGGAGTGATTCGCGTGACGGCTGTGACTGTGACCAAATTTTTGGTTGACGTCGGTTAGGTTAGGGTTCTAAAGCGCTCGTTCTCAAACGCCCATGATCGATATCGAGATCACGATTGTCGCTCAAGCAACGCTACACATAAGGGTCCACGAAAATTCTTCGGAAAGGCGATAGTCCTATTCAAACTAAACTCGTTCGGGACAAACTGCGTAGGGTATACTCTTCGCTACAAACATCCTGGTTCCCCAATTTGGCGCTAGTACATCATCTCTTGCGGCCTCTCGTCCGACTGCTCCAATGCCCAATACCCACTCTTCAGCGCGTTCAGCCTCTCAATCTTCTCTCTAATATCTTCAATCTGCCTCTCCTCCCCTTGTGATTTATGAAACTTTGACAGATTGTGCAGCACAATCAACTGTGACTGCAACTGTTGAACACGCTCCTCGATCTCCATCTGTCTATCCGTCCAAGAAAATTGGTGGGGCTTTTCGGTTACTTCTGTCCCCGTGACTGTAATGGCTTCGGTATCGACAGGTGAGCTTGCTCTAGAAGTGTATAACGTCGTGAGGTCTCCTGTGAACGGTTTTGGGGTGGCATAGGCTGGATTGAACCTGGCGGCAAATGGGTATTCGAACTTCGAACCGTCAGACTGCCTGACCATATCGTTCTGGCTGAATGGCTCTGGTATGCTGTTCTGCTTGGAGCGGCGCCGACGAAGGTAGATCAAGAACAGTATCACGATCACGAGAAACCCGAGCCCTCCAATGACACCCCCGATGATACCACCCGAGTTATTCCTTTTGCTTTCGCTACCAGGTTCGCCAGGATTCATGCCGGGGGCTACAGGGGTCTCAGTGGGGTTCACTGAACTGCTTGCATTAAGCGTATTGCTGCATTAAAGGGTCAGGACGTTCGAGGGCCAAACTGAAGTTAGCCACACCTTGGGTCTGAACCCCGGAAGCTCCCACTTATCGAAGA
This sequence comes from Paramarasmius palmivorus, assembly GCA_037176845.1. NCBI lineage: Eukaryota > Fungi > Basidiomycota > Agaricomycetes > Agaricales > Marasmiaceae > Paramarasmius > Paramarasmius palmivorus. Next base: position 35,141 of record JAYKXP010000195.1, on the reverse strand, counting down.
GCTTGTCGCAGGATTGTTCGGGGAGTTGTTGGCGGAAGTGTCCGTCCCACTTACATTAGCTGTGCTTGTCTCGGTATCGGTCTTCTCACTACTGATAGTTTTCATAGTCGTGGATGAGGTCGTCTGCGTTGTCACAGATGTCACAGCGGGTGGTGTTCCATTTGTAGAAGTTTGCCGTGGACCATCATTCCGTGGATCTGTCAGTGTGTCAGGTGGTGATGGAGTGCTGTATAGAACAGGATTTGCATTCGGTGTTCAAGTGTATCATAGTAGCAATACTTCTTACCTTCCAGGTGGATCTTGCGCTTTTATTTCAATAGTATCTGGCGAAACACCAATTTGTTCATCGCTGAGTGCTCGATAAGATAATGACAATTCCTAGAGGGGGATAAAGTATTCACATTCTGTTTGCGATTGCATATACCGTATACTTTCTAACGATAATGGTTGAGTTCCATGCGTCTTCAGAAGAATGGGGCGTACTCACCCTGGGGCCACATTATTGAATGTGACTTGGGATGGAGATTTGGACAGAGGCACAGGAAGTACGATTCCATTAAAGAGCGACCCCTCCAAATGCAATCCAATCGATATTTGACTCGTGTTCTCGGAGTCACTTTCTGCTTCCCAAGTAACTGCAAGCTCAACCTTTCCTCCTGGAGATATCGTTTGCGACTTGGGATTAACGTCCTTAATTTTGAGCCCCTTGACAGCCAATGGCAGCACGACCACCGAGCATCTTAAACATATTGAATAGCAAGACACCTATTAGATGCAACAACGACCTACATCCATAATCTAAGTTCCATAGTAGCGGAGAAGAGAAACAAGTGTTGAGCTGTCAAGAAGGGAGCGAAAAGGAGTCGTGAAACATTGCCAGTACTTTAACCTATACTGTGTGGGAGATCTGAATGATCATCATAGGATACACCCCTGGTCATGATCATAATCAATTCATATACCCCATATACCCTGATGGTTCAAAGAGAGACGTCTTCTCATCTTTATAACGTATGATGGACGCGGAAGCTTTGATCTCTAGATGAAAAGATGAATGTCAATGCACCGATGCGTGGAAATGCCCGGGTATGTATTCCTACACAATGATGATCCAATTTCAGGGTTGATCAAGACACGAAGCGAATTACGGATGCGAACTAGACCCTGACCCAAACTGAACTCGTTCTGGACAAACTGCGTAGGGTATACTCTTAGCTACAAACGTCCTGGGTTCCCCAATTTGGCGCTAGTACACCATCTCTCGCGGCCTCTCATCTGATTGCTCCAATGCCCAATACCCACTCTTTAGCACGTTCAGCCTCTCAATCTTCTCTCTAATATCTTCAATCTGCCTCTCTTCCCCTGTGATTTTATGTAACTTTGACTGGTGTTGAAGCGCAATCAACTGTGCCTGCAAACTGTTGAACACGCTCCTCAATCTCCATCTGTCTATCCTCCCAAGCAAATCGACGAGGCTTCTCGGTTACTCCGGTTTCCAGTGTCTGTGAGAAGCTTCGGTATCAACAGGTGAGCTTGCTTGCTCTGGAAGTATATAAACGTCGTTGAAGGTCTTCTGTGAACGGTTTTGGGGCATGGGTATAGGCTGGATTGAACTCGGGGGCAAATGGGTTTCGAATTTCGATCCCTTGGGGGGGGGGAGTCCGGGGGGTGAGGGAGGCCATCTTTTCCTTGTTGAATGGGTTCTTGTTGTCACAATTGCTCGGGTTATGGAGTCGGTCCGTCGATGAAGACATAGCAGGAGTAGTATTATAATAACGAGAAATTCGAGCCCTCCGATGACACCTCCGATGATACTTGGGGGCCCTCAGCAACTCCTTATTGTGGTGGCGTGGGGGGGATCAGAGCACCAGGGGGTGCACGCCAGAGGCTTCCGGTGCTCATTAGGACTAGGTATACCGTTGCCACTAAGCTGAGTGCTGCGATCGAATGGGGGGGAGGTGGGGGGCTAGAAAGCTCTAGTGAGGAACTGAGATTGACCATACCTTTGGCTTGAACCTCGCGAATTCTGAGCCGAAGGGCTTGTCGTATAACTGCTTGTGAAACTTATGGCGGGAGAGAACGTCCTACCACCAGTTGCGCCTGTGTCAGTATCGGTCTGCTTAATATTGACTGTTTCTGTCGTCGCGAGTGAGGTCGTCGGCGTCAGCGTGGATGTCCCAGTCGTGGGTGGTGTGCCGTCATTTGGTGTTGTAGATGTTGTCTGCTGTCGAACCTGTTGATCTGTACTGGCCAGCGCTTGAGTCCTGTATAGAATAGGATCAGCGTGCAGAGCTCAGGTATACTTCGGTGTCAACGCTTCTTACCCCCCTGGCGGTGTGGTATCATTTGGCCCTTTTATTTCAATGCCATCTTGCGAATAGCCAATGCGCCTGAGTGTTCAATAAGACAATTATGCATCTTGGAGGACGATAAAGCGTTCACTTGCGATTTGCCACTGCCCATAACACATATTTTCTAACGATAATGGTCGAGTTCCACTGGTCTTCAGAAAAATAAAGCATACACACCCTGCGGCCATTTTGTTAAATGTGACTTTGGATGGGGACTGGGATGTAGGGGTAAGTGGTGGTCCTCCTACTGTGTTTCCCTTCCAGGGATACCGCTCGCTGGCCAGATGCAATACAAACGCGATCTGACCTTTCTTCTCGTCATCACTCTCTCTTTCCCAAGTGATAGTTAGCTCGACATTTCCTGAAAGTACTGACGGTAATTTGGAATTGACGCTCGTGATTTTGAAAGCCTTGACAGCCGATGCCAGTGCGACTAATGAACATCTTAAATATATTGAGTAGCAAAACACATATTACATGCAATGACGACCTACATCCATAATCTAAGTTCCATAGTGGCGGGGAACAAAAGTAAGTGTTGAGCTGTCAAGAAGGGAGTGAAACGGAGTCGTGGAAAAATGCTAGTGCTTTAAACTATCATGTGTGGGAGACTTGAATGATCATCATGGGATACATTCCCGGTCATGATCAGAACATATACCCTGATGGTTCAATGAGAGACGTCTTCTCATCTTTATAACGTATGATGGACACGGAAGCTTTGATCTCTAGATGAAAAGATGAATGTCAATGCAACGATGCATGGAAATGCCCGTGTATGTATCTACGCAATGATGATCTAATCTCAATGTTGGTTAAGACGACGCGAAGGACGGATGCGAACTAGACTGAGATGAGATACTATCGCGTAACTATTTTAGGAACAAGTTTTGAATCCTTCCATCAACCATAAGAGAATTCTTATTTCCGTGGAGATCAGCATATTCAGCATCGGAATAACTACACGCTTGGTTTCTCGTCAGCGATGCACCGCCCAGCCTGATGATTGAGTTACATAAGATACCAAAATGGGGATGGAATTACACGCTTCGATTCCTACAACGCATTCGCATACTCTGGCGGCATATCGACCACACCTCTGGCACTCCGCGAAGGCGATAGCGGAGGTCTCCATCCACTATCCTCGTGTCGTCGAACTCCCATTCCATCTTCAGCTGCTCCTGGTGTAGCGGAAGGCTGAGGTTCCTGATGTTGGTGTTGTGACGTTCCTTCGGCTTCGGCCATGTTATTGGAAATAGGACTGGGGCTGGGGTTATTGATGTTGTCGTTGCGCTCATCGCGGTTTTTGGGATGGCGATAGTTGGTGGACTTTATCAGTTCGGTAGGATAAGGAATGATGCGTTGGGAAAAATCCCCATTCTGGGAACTTGTTTCAAGTTTTTTGGCAATCAATCGACGACGGTATAGGTAGAAAAATGCAATCAATGCACCAATAAGGAGCAAAGGTCCAAGTGATGCCCCGAGTATCTCTGAACGGTTGAAATGAGACTCGGAAGTAGTCTTGTTTGTCTCTGTAGGGATAGGAAAAGTAGAAGAGCTATGCCGAAGTCATAAGAGATTCACATTCTTCAATCAAGAGCATACCTCGTATGACTTGATACAGGTGGCTCGCTACTGTTATGGTATAAGAAATAGGCCTAGCGTAATTGCAGCTCTAAGCTCACCTCTCGCCTTGGATGTTCTCGTTCCCCCGAATACACGAAGTATCCGTACCATTTTCAACGAGAAACGCCTCTTTCACGTCGCGGATTCGCTCCACATCAAACAAGGCGTTTATATAATACCTTCCCTGGGATACGTTCACCTTCGACCAGTGATACGCATTCAACGAGACGTTAACAGCGGCGTCCATTAATACTAAGACTGCGTTGGTGTTGAAGTCGGTGACGGCCAGGCTGAAAAACAAGTTGTTGTCCTTATCTGAACTTGTCCATCGTATATTGGCTGGCTCGCATGTGGTTAGGATATCAACGAGAAGCTTGATTTGTGGAAAGGTTGTGGTCATGGATGCTGGCGGTGCAGAGAACGTGGCATCCGGTGTGGCTGAAAAGAGAGTAGATGAGTGAGGATTTCGAAAAATCGGAGAGGGGGTGTACTAGAAGAACTCGACGGCGAAACAGTCGAATAAATTACCACTGTAGTGGATGAGACCGCAAACGTAGGATCTGCTTGAATGGTAGGGGTTTCCGAATCGTATGGATCAACTATCGTGATAATAAACAAATTAGAGAATAAAAATCTTTAAGTATGGTGCACTGGTACTTACAAGGTTCAGTCTCCCTTGGATTTGTTAGCCCATTCTTTGTGCCAGGCTCTGGATTGAATCAGTCTCAGGGCTAGATCTAGATTTTGTGGTGCTCACCCATTACAGCAGAAGTTCCTGTGCTCAACTTGGCCGCGCCATCTGGAATGATTCTACTGATGACTGCTAGCATGAGTGCCATTGAGACTTCCAAAGGTAGACAGGCTAGACGGCCTGTAGCGAGAAGAAAAAAAAGTTGTCCAAGGGTGGACGCAACACGCTTCGTACATAAGTCTTGGTACCATACAAGCCAACGGGAACTGAGATCACTCGCATTTGATCGGGTTTATCGGCGAGTTTGAAACAGTATACATGAAGCCCACAAGGCCTCGCGGCAACATTGCGAAACCCATATGCCGAAGAAAACACTGATAGCCGATAAGTGTAATTCAGCTCCAACTCAATGAGCGTACACTAGTACAGTCTTGGATAGACAAAGGTCATAGCCTTAGCGAACACATCACCAACTCAGGAGCATAGGAGGAAACACAGGTGAGCCTTGACTGAAATTCCAGACTCGCACCATCGATAACTGGCACATTTCCCTATGGAGCTCCAAATCCAATGTCGATGCGTTCAATGCAGTCCCTAATTTTATGTTATGTAGATACAACCAGGCACGAAGCTCGGTTCATCTTTCAGTAATGTGCGCCAGATTGTTTCTTTGCGTTGCTCTACCTTTGCCACAAACAAAACGCATGCAAAAGGATTATCAGGTCTTATTCTCACTCAGGACCTCACTACCAATGAAGCCTCGAAACCAACAGGAGTTTCAGCTCTTACGACAGCTCGAATCGTATGCCAGTGTAGAATGATACGACTCAGAACTCAGTTACTCCTCCACTACCAAGACATAGGATGCAAATATGCTCCCTGATTCTAGTACCGACATTTGTTATCCTCTCACCGTGGTACAAGTACCCTATGTGAGTCGAGGAGTCAGAATCATCGTGATGGGGATCATTTGCAATTCGGTTGGGAAGTCATGTCACGGAGATTAGCGAGATGATTCAAGATGTAATAAGTAGTCTACTTATTACATCTTGAAGTAGATCTCGTCTGTTGATGTTGCTTTGTATCAACAGACGACAGATGATGGTCTCAGTCACGCGCTAGTAGCACAGGTGCATCGTCGTCACGTACGGCAGAGGTATCATCAATGATCTTCGTCGCCCCAGTTACACGCCTACAAACCGTCTACACCGAGACCCAACAGAGTAGCAACACCAACGCTTTCCATTTTGCGTACTCTTGAGGTTGCAACTAAGGCTACAAAAGCTCCAAAAATTGGCCGTTGTATATCATCCTTCGGATGCAATATGACTTCAAATGCAGTGTGTTGAAGGCGATACACTCGTAGTTCAAAACCTATTTATAATTTAACCCTTCGAAATCGCGCATCTACCTCTTTCATCCTTCAAATTCAGTTTGGCCAAGTCGCCTACAAGTCTCTCAGTAACGTTTCGATTGCCATTGATGTTCGTTTTCCCTAGCATCTCGCATTACATGGGACTATTGGTAAATCATTTCAAAATAGCTCAGCCGCAATTGGACAATTGCCAAGGGTTGCCTCCCACGAATTCGAGATCATCAGCGTCGAACCCACGTTGGTTACGCTGAACGGTGATCCCACAATTACACTCAATATTGCTTGGCAACCCAAACCGCCGGGAAACCCCGAAAAAGTTCAATTTGAACTGAAGTCGGAGGAGGAGGAAGACAAGAGGAGCGCGAAGGAACCTCCTCAGAACAATGGCATCCCCCAGACGACCACCGCGACATTCACATCGGTGAATCCAGGGTAGGTAGCTACGTACTTCCAAAAACCAGAGGTTAACCTTTCACCAGCAATTACACTCTCTACGCTAAGAATGATAAGTAAACTTCGAGCACAATCTTCCATTCGCCTGTATTCATTATCAATATCAGGGGCAATCGAGGCGTCAGTTACAGTGCTCCAATTGTGGTACAGGCAACTTCTGCACCGTCTACGTATGCTCTTCGTGTGCCTTCGTTCTCACATGTTCATAGCCTTTAAGTCCTTCAGAAACATCGATATCAGGGATGACTTCAAGAGTTCAAAGCGTCACAGGTACAACCGCTCCTACAACTAGCGGCACTAATACTCGGTATGAAATTGTTATCCGTTTTGCACAATGCTGAACGAGTTCTCTATAGATCTGACGCCAATGACAGCTCGTCGCCTCGCGTCGTCCAGGGTCACGAAAATGACAGAAAACCAAATGTTCCCATCATCGTTGGAAGTGTAACTGGAGGATTTGGACTTATTTTATTCGTGGTATTGGGGATTCTTTACTTTCGCAGCAGCCGGAAGCTCTCAAAAGGCAGAAGTATGACTGCAGCATTTGACAGGGGTAAAATGGTCATCAAGTCGAGCGCAGAATCGGACCCTGGCCAGCCAGCTACAATGAGACGTCGGACCCCTTCTCTATGCTCATATGAGTCCGGAACTGAAACCGAGACCTTGGCCGGTATCCCATACACTCCGGAAAAGCAGGTACAAATTTCGCGAACGGATCGGCAGATGGAAATTGAGGAGCGGGTACAAGAGTTGCAATCACAGCTAATCTCGTTGCATAATCAGTCGCGTTTGGGAAAGAGTTTAGTCGACGAAACGCAGATGGAGGAGGTTAGGGGGAGGATCGAAAAAATGAACGCGTTGAAGGACGGAGATTGGGCGAGGGAGATGTCGGATAAGAGACCGCAAGAGATGATGAGATGATGATGCCTTTGCGAAAGTAATGAAAGCTAATGTACTAGTAGTGTTTCTTACGAGACCTCGTGAGCAAGTGAATGATCATCAACGCCGCCCGAAGCGCCGGAAAGCATCCCGAGGATTCTCACGGTGAAAATTTGCGTCATGCCGTCACAGCCGCAGCAAAGCGTCTTCGAGCGTTCATGCACTCACATCCTCCATTCAACCTATCTTCCGTACGAGGCCGCTAGTCTGTGGACTAGAGGAATATCCCAGTGATGGAAGATCCGATAGGCCGATGGTTCGCATATTCATTGGTATTATTTGTGAGTTGCTGAACGACCCCTTCTCTCTTTTTACAGCCTCGTACTCATTGTTTTTCAACGCATCGTCATCATACAGCATCCCAGCCAAATCCTTGGAGAATCCTCCCGCTAGCTTAGTTGAGACTAGCCTCTGGGCCCTCGGTGCGTTGGTTGAATCTCCAGTCGTCATTATATCTTGATGTTCTTCATGATAGCCACTCATACCGAAACCCTGGCAGAATTCTGACTTTTGTAAACTTCGAACGAGTTGGACGATCAACAAACACTTTACTTTTCTATTATGCACGGTCTCGCTGGGAAATAGCACCTCTACACATGGATTTGGGTCAATAATGGGTAATAGGTGCGTCCCTTGATCATACCAGTGGTAGTATCGGCCAAACTTGATTTCTTCCTCATCAGGTCGCACAACCTGGGCAGAACAACTCACAACATGAATACCCCAGCGCTCCTGCATAATGTTCGGCTCACCCTGTTCATCGCTCCCCGAACAACCTCCGTCAAAGGGGACATCCTGCGACTATTTACAATACGAAGCCCTCCCGTAATATTCTCCCGCTCCTCATGATGTAGTTCCCTTGAACAGTTCGGCGATACCCTCTCTACCCCATCATTCAGAAGGCACGACCATCGACTATTCTCGCTTTCCTCTGCTCTTCAAGCTCTTCCCCTGTCCAGTTCTTCCCATATCGCGTTTTCGGCCATCCCTGACTTCAGCCCTCCAGTCAGATTCCCCCCCAGGAACTACCATTGTCAAGGTTGTTTGGAGGAACAGCTGCTATCATGCTCCTTGCGGTCCATTGAAGCTGTACGCGATTGACTTGGCTATAGATACGGATATGGAGAACGCGAGCGCTGGTCCAGTAGAAGGATCCCGAGCAGTGTCACGGACTTTGATGGACTGCCGTCATGTTCTGATGTAACACAATAATGGAGAAGGTTATGAATGGGAAGGATGGGTGGTGTCTGCATCGCAAGGGAAATCAGCCGTTCACGTTACGCAGTGGCGTGTTCGGTTTAGGTTCAAGGTGATGAGGACACTCAGATCGTACGTTATACGCCCATACACTGCCGGCTATGCTTTCCTGACTTGATCCCCATAGACACGCCAACCCTTCTGTTCCCTGTCTCGGAGGCAGCTCATAATACGCGTATTTCTTTTTCTCCACTGGTGTACTCGTATCAATTCGTTATCCCAAGTGTATCCTAGTTCAATACGCAAGTCCATCATTTTGCAAGTGATGGAAGGGAACCCACAAAGTTATCCTCTTAAGTCGTGTCCGTCGTCACTGAATCGCACTTCCCAAACTCACAATGCGCTGCCCGTAGAAAACTTTAGGTAAGGGGTATGTCTCGTGGCTGATATTAGCTGGGGGCACAATTTGTTACAATCACGATGTGATCCAGCCTATGCACTATACAGAACAAGCGCAATGGAAGTTATATGGAAATGTTGCACCCCAAAAGATGCGGTTACAACGCATCGTAGTAACGAGGCGGCATGTCGACTACATGATTCCTTTCAACTTCTGTATCTGCGGGTCTCCATCCACTATCAGTGTGATACCTTAGCTCTGCCTCCCGCGATTGCCTATCCAATCGTTCCCTAGATTGTCCCATAATACAAGAGTCTACTGTTCCTTTTCCAGACACACTTTGCGGTGCAACAGTAATTCCACGGTACGGAAAGACTTGTTCTGGTTGAATCAAGGGTTTGTGTATTCTTTGTCTTCGCCGATACAGCATGAAGCCGATGATCATCGCCAGGAAACATGCTGTTGCGCCTACAACCAAGCCGGCAATAGTACCTGGTGAGATTTTTGACAGGCGGCGCTGAACTAGCGTTGTGGGCTCATTTGTGCTTGTATTTGTAGCACTAGGACCTTGAATTTGAGTGGGAGATGAACCTATGCTTGAGCTATGTCTGGAGGAACAGTGACAAGTCTATTGAGGCTAGATGCGTCGAAACTTACCCAGACGATGATGGATCCCCAAACGCTGATATCTTGTTCACAATTGTCGATACGTCCTCTTCGGAGGTGAGCGTCCCAACACCACTCATCAACATCGTCGGATTCGGTGGCGTGTCATTCGTAGAGGAATCTGGATTTCTGGACGAAAGATGTTAGGTTTCGCGAGTCGAATGACTGCTTGGACCCTTACGTTGTTGACGAGAACACTTCTGAAGTTGATGTCGATGCACTTGAACGCGAAGTTACGAGTGGATGGACTATGTTCGCGGTTGGAGACGGTGGATGACTTGAGGAAAATGATTTCTGGGCCAACGCTCCAGTGGACTTTGTCTCTACAATCGTTATCTTGCCGAAGGTTGAAGGACCCAGCGGCCTAGATCTATTTGATTAACCTCTAACGAACGAAGCAGGTACTTCACTCACACGGATGTAGCCTCAAAATGGTATGTCCTAGAGATAGAAATTTAGCGCAATATCTTCCGAGATTCGAGGTACATACCCAGGGTGATTAATGGTGAAAACGAATGTCTTGCGTGAGATTGTCGCTTGCATCGATGTGGACGAATCCAAACCCGTAGGGTTATCTTGAACTGCAACGAGTTCGAACGCCCAATCGGTGACCAATGCGAAAATAGGCTTGTCCCATGTTGCAGTGATCGGAACACCGGCCGTTCCCGTTGGCGGAATCTCGACGATATCGGTCATTGGAAAGGTAAGGAGCGGAGCTGGAGGGATTGATTGTAACTCAAGAAACCGGCCTAAGGAATTAATGAGCGGGACGTTGTAAAAACGAAACGTTCAGTTCTTTTATGCAACAAACGACTACACGAAAGTATCCTAATCATTTTAGAACCATAACTCATGTAAAACCATTCAAAACGCGCTGTGCGTAAGCCATCACGATCGGAGAGCTAGAACCACGCGGTATAACAGCTGAAACTTTTTGCGTCAAAGCTTGACAGCCTACATAATAAAGAAGCGAACACAAAGAGTTCTTTGGTAACCTTACAAAAGCAAGTGAGCGGAAAAGGGACAATCTCACGTGTCCTTCGCGTTTCGACATAATGATCAAGCTTCAGCTAATTTCTGGCATTGCAGCAGAACAGCAGAGAGAGACTACCGTTTTACTCGCACATGGGAATAATTTTCATATCAGATCGAAGAGTACGAGCTCGCAAGGGGAGAAAGTAGATACTAACGAGAGGTTGAACATGCTAAAAGACCGGAGGTTGTACGAGATAAGTTGACGAAACATTGCTTATGATGATTTATTTGGAATCTTCAGAGTTATATGAGATCACTCTCCCTTGGCCCTTTTATATGCACCTGGGTGGTAATGTGGTGATAGAAGCTGTATTCACCAGGCTACGCAATGGGCGCTTGTCTTTGTAACCCTAACCCGCTGTCACTGCTACATAAATGATGTCACCTATCTTGCACGCATCTCTTGTCTTGACAGCCATCATCCCAAACACGTCCCTGTATCTCCCTTCGCTACCATCTCACAGATATCAGAAAACAAAGAATAACCAAAGAAAGTCGAAAGATTGGATGTGGCGGACACCGTCAACCGCGTCCAAACCGCGTCGCCAACCTGTCGCTTGGCGAGCATATTCTAGCACAAGGACACTTGTATGGACCTCGATTGACAGTAAGAATGTCTACCTTCACTTCTGGAAATCAACACCTTCCGTTTTCCTCGCTCACCCGCCGACGAAGCACCATATATATCGTGACTACCTCTCCCTTTACATCAGCCATCGAACCACATCATGTCTCTTTGAACATGGATCGTACTGCACTATCATATACGAAGGCACTCGGGCGATTCTAGGGTTATTAGGGTACTTCGAAATGCCTGTCAGCGTTTTGATGATCTTGGTGGCCGTGGTGTCCAAAGCGGCTCGCTCTAGCCGCCGCCTCCCGACGCCATCACCATATCGCACGCGGTGCTAGGAATTTGTATTCGCAAGTTATCATCCAAGCTACACGGCTGATGTTTGGAAAGTGACGGTTGCTATATACGGGTGCGGAACCGATGATGTTCTGTTGACGCTGAAAATTGCTCGGACTGTGCCATAATGGGGTACTGTATTGGTCTATCTCGTTTACGCAAAAGTGTAGATACCTGTCCTACCGATTGCTTCTATATTACCAACGGATTTGCGAGTGTATTAGATGAAAGCTTACTAAAACATATCAGGGTCCAACTTGAACATCATCAAGCGTGATCATCTCGAATGAACTGCGACTGGCAGCAAGCTACCTCGGTTGCCAGGTGATGGTTAGACGGTGTACCTTGATATATTGTCAGCGGAACAGAGTCAAAAAGAAATGTGCTTCGGTACTATTTAGTCCCTTCCCCCATTACGACCCTAGTCAGCCGAAAGAATGAAATGGTTGGCTTTATTATGGTGCGTGTTCGTGTCTCGCATATGCGTTGAGATGTTGGCGCTCAAAGGTTTTTTTAGTATAGTTGCAGTATCCTCGTGGGGCCTGAACGTCACTATCGATAATGTCGATCCTACTTCGGCTGAGCTGGAGAATGGTGCAATTCGGCTCCATATAACATGGCGCGCAGACGGAGATGGCTTTTTTAAGTTTGCATTGAAGAAACCTGGTGTTGATGATTTCCCAAGCGCGTCCACAAGCGATCAGATTGATGCCAAAAGTACTGCGTTCGACTTCAAATTCGAATCTGTATCTCCAGGGTGATTCTTTAACATATATAAAAATTGATTCATTGCTCAAATACTTGTTTAGGAACTACTCTTTGGTGGCTTGGAATGACGACGGGTAAGTCCTTTGGGCGTTTACTATTACTGAATCTTATTAAACATGTACTATATCTCTTGGCCAGCTCAAATAATGGTGTAGATCTCGGTAGATTCAGCGCTCCTATCGAAGCAAAGAATCCCAATAATTCGATATTGAGCTCTGTAACCAGGTGTGTTCGACCAGCACGAGATCACTCATCCAAGCTGATGGTCGTAGTGGGGACACCCAACAGACCTTGGGCCCGGGCTCCGCATCACAAGCATTCTCCGTTACCATGAGTCCTAGCCGGACAGAGGATACAACCTCTACACCTTCCTCCACTGATACCTGGAGGTACGAGTAATTCGATTACCTACCGTTTTAATTCTCTTTTTACGCTAATGAATGATGATAGTGCAATGCCGATGGATGGAGAAGATGAAGATTGTTCTAATGGGCGAAACGGACGTACGCGTTCCATTGTCGGAGGTGTCATTGGAGGTATCACACTCATTCTTCTCGTGATCGCGCTTCTTCTCTGTATTCGTCGACGGAGTTCAAAGAGGATAAGTATTGCGAAGTTTTGTAGGGAAAGAATGGTTAAACAGCGAGTCTCCCGTCGAGCCCAAATTCCAACGCGACAATTCTCCTATACAACCCTAACACCGCAACAGGACGACAGATCGTGTTCATCAAGTCCTCTTCCGTCTGTGACGGAAAGCGAAACCACAGCTGTGGAGCCCTACGATTTAATCGATGCTGAGAAAGCTGTTCAAACCTCGCGTACGGATAGGCAGATGGAAATAGAGGAACGCATGCAGGAGTTGCAGGCGCAGCTGATTACACTACATTACCAGTCAAAACTGGAAGGTAGCTCATCAGAGGAGGGCGAGGCACGGATAAAGGAGATTAGGGAAAAGGTGAACAAGTTGAACGCATTAAAGAATGGAGATTGGGCGAAGGAGCTGTCAGATGAGCGCCCGCTTGAGATGCTCTGATCGGAATAGCGGGTTACGATCTTGGTGTCTTTTGCAATATATGGACTTCTAAAATGCTCACGCCCGTACATTTATGAGAACATTTGAGCGTGGTTGAACTGGTGGTTCAAAGCACAGCGAAGTCATGTGATCAAGTTGTCTGAAGTTAACCCTAACCCTGGAGTTGGGGTTTCTACAGCACGATGATTTTTTCACTTTTTCCGGAACATCCATCTTGATCAAGAGCTGTCTTGGCAACGTTTTGACTGATCCTCCCTGCCAGGTAGAGCTCCACCAGAACGAAGAAGCGAGATGTACTCAGTCTGTTCGCCAGTGCTGGAACGATACTCATTGGATGTAAAACGTTAAACTCAAAGGGTCCTTGGTGCGTTATTTGTGCTCCTGCCATAATATCTTCCTCACCCTTTGTCACCCTTCTCAGTCCCCAATCTGTCCTCATCAAATCCAACGCCATAGGCCTCTCGCGACGGCACAGCAAAAGCATTGAGAGAAGCATCCTCTCCATGCCTTCCCTTTCTTCGGCCGTCGATCCAAACAGCAAGCCCGTGAAATAATGGACTTCTCTGTCCGCTCCCCTATCGTCGAGGACTAAATGTCCCATCCCTTTCGTTTTTGGAGTATACCCGTAACCTGCGTGTAAATCGATATCGATGGAGCCACGTACGTTCTCAACAAAATTCATGTCCTCCACAATCTTATTGCCTTACCGATAGTGATATTGTCACCGCTCCCCACGCCCAAGCTCCGCCTCTAGACAATGAAGGTCCACGTGCAGTTCTCTCGACGTTGTTACGCACACCCTCCAACCTTCCTCCATGCACCTTTCGCATGTCCAACGTTCATCATCCTCTTCACTTCGAATCAGTCACGCACCCCATTACAGAACCATCATCTCGCTCAAGCGAACACCAAGCATAAGTGTTCTTACAGCCGGAATGCCGGTGGAGTTTTGCCAGTGAAACGAGATAATAGAAAGGGTTGATGATGGAGAGGCAGGGAAGGAGTTTCATCTTTCGGAATGGGGCTGCGGTTCTTGTTACACATTACTTTTCGACCCAATTTCCGTATAAACTTTCAGGTGATCGGCATCCGCTGGCATTTGAAGACACCCGTGGGTAGAGAGATAAAGATAAAACAAAGATACACATTATTTATGACCACCGCAGGGGTCGAACCTGCAATCTCCTGATGTCCACGGTAATCGTAGTCAGACGCGATGCCATTTCGCCAGGCGGCCACTGTGCAACATCTTATAAAGTGAATGATAGATATAGCAAATGCTTAGAGCAAGACTTTCATCAATCAGTTAGTCTGCCCACGCTTTCTTCATGGCCTCCATTGCGCGGTACATCCTGAATATACTCGAGAAGAAGAATACTATACGAGAATAGATCTCAGGTGCGTAGCGCCACCCTATCTCGATCCACTACTCCCTTTCATCGAGGTTACAGATCTGATGTTATTCATGATATGGAACATGAACGTGCCTTATCTTCCTGGATATTTATGAAAGCTTCTCTGGATCATGGACTCTGTAAGTGTTACGTGCCGCCACTGTTTACTTTAGGAAACCCCCAAGATGCGAACTGATGTCCCTCTTTTAACTCGGCTGCGCATGTACTTGAGTATCTCAGACGAGTCTACGTAGTCGGCTCGGAATCTTTCCCTGTTTCCACTTCCTTTCTTATAACAGTGGGATCAAATGTTCACGGGGTTTAAAGACGACAGCCTCTAACATCCTTGGTAACTCACGCTCAGCACCTTGTTTCTGCACAAGATGTTTTGTTTTCGATCCTTGCGGTGAGTTCATGTCGATACATTGTCATCTGAATACTAACGCTACTTTAAACAAAGATTCACCTTGCTTGTTGCGATTAGCTTGCATTCGGTTCGGGCGTTTAGGATCTACGTCGTCGATAGCCCTGTATCCTTAGTAGACGGGATCATTGAGCTTACCGTTGAATGTTATACGGAATCCAGGAGTGAGGAGAACGACGTTGTACGGCTTGGGCTCTGGTTAGAATCCGACATTACTGGGCGATACCTTCCAGACCCAATAGATACAACCTTCATCTCCCCGATAGATGTCTCCCCGACCACAGTCACTTTTTCTTCATCGAAAATTTCCCCAGGGTGAGTCTCCTCTTTGCCTTCGAAAAGACAAATCTCAACTGCTGTCGTTGCAGAATATACTGTATTGGTGATGTGTAAGTGCATGTCTCTGCTGAAAACCGTTGACATTCTCCTGACATCACAGTCAGAAATTCCGAGGACGCAGGCTCGTTATTCTCTTCGGGGGATACGTTCAAGGTTCGACAACAGGCCAGCCTACCCTCTTCATTGTAAGATGCAAAAGTATCACTTACATTCACAACTGATGTATGTCATAGTTCATCTTCATCCCGGTCGTCTACACCAGAAACAGAAAGGAGCACAAGCTCAACTCGAATAACACAAACACCATCTCCAACAACGTCATCTCCGACAACACGGGTGATACCTACCCAAACTAGTAGTATCCCTTCGTCAAGTGAACCTTCAGATACTGCCATCACTTCACCGACGCAGACACTTGTTTCAGCCTCAACCAACACTAACTCCTAACTTCCACTTCCTTACAACCATCATTTCTCCCTGACTATTTCCAATTCCGACAACTTCGACAACTTCCTCTGATTATGCAGATTCGACGGGCAATGCTCTTTGATAAGCACTTCGATGCCCTACAGCGCAGACCCAATCTACCACAAACGTCAATGTTGGCCGTATTGCAGGACCAGTGGCGGGTTGCAGTTGCATTCATCATCCTGGCTTACTATCATCATCATTGTTCTCGAAGACGGAGAAAAGAAGATTCGATGAAGTCCGACTACCATCTCTTTCCCACATACCTCAGAATCCTGATATGGATTTCGACAGTTCAACAAAAACCGAGAAGCAGGAGTTGCAAGTTGGGCCATCAAGGGAATCCTCAATGATGTTTCACCGCAAGAGTCGAAGGGATTCGCACAAGCTCAATTAGGTACCATAGAGATAGTGGTCGGAGACATTAGTAAACCTCTTATCCCGTGCGGGGAGGTACCAGACGTGAATCGGAGATGCCACCGAAAACTATACGAATGAACATAAACGCGCTATGAGAAGTGAATTAGCGTTCAAATCAAGCCACCCGCCTGGCCGAGGCTGACGGTGCTTCATGTTTACTGAATCTCACTAAGGGCTTTTATAGGCGCCTTTACGCATGTGTACAAATAGACTGCATACATAAGGAAGCATCTACAGGCCCACGATGCAAGGTTCTACTTAACTAAAGAAGGCGTCAACTGAACAGGCACGGAACATCCGGAGCCTGGTTTTTTACCGCCGAAAACCCTAACCATCAATCCGCCAGAGGGGGTGAGTTACATTCCGCTTCTCGACATTTCATCACAGCAACAACGCTGATATTTTTCTTACTCCTCATTTGTCACTTATGAGTTAGGACATAAGGTGAGGAGCAAATTGATGTCTTTTTGGATTTGATATAGCCATTTGGTCGACTATAAATGTGTTCTCGGGCTGAATGCTTGGCTCTCTCGCAGAGTAATAATCTCTTCCTGACTCAGATAATAGGATGATGGAGCCAATCAGGACCGTAGTCAACGCCAGCATCTATTCCATACATTGCCCATAGTCAAGAGTGGTTGTCGATCTTCGGTCTCAAACTCACGAATCTGCTATCAACATCCATCATGCCGTTGGTCGTTCCGTGTTCTTCTGTTACCCCACTGACCGGGCTCGAACGGTAAATCCATGGGTCCCATCGGACTTTGAGTGACAGCTATGGTTCTAGGAAAATGTAACCTGATGAGTGGATGAGAAGTAAATCCAGGTGCATATTGCAAGCTCAAATCTAATAAATACATCTCAGTGAGGTTGGGTCACGAACGTTGTTAACCGCTGTAGTAGTGTTTACCGGTTGCGGGCTTTGTCATCCAACTAGACTCATCACACGTTGTTTAAATAAATAATAGTATGTAAGAAGGAAAAGATTGGGGACGCCTCAAAGAGAGTACTGAACTGACGCCTCATGTTCACGTTTGCCCGATATCGAGATGGATTGGATAACTTACTAGCACTGAACGTTGGATCATCTTTTGATGCCTTTCGTCGAGGGAAGCTCGGTGACAACCAAGAAACTATCTTATATATCAACGCGATGTCAAATGCCCCTTAGATGGTATTGCCTAACTATTCATGAAAATCATTTTTACTTCCCTGTACAACGTTTGACTGATTGATTTGAATGTCCTCACACAAATAAGGAAGTTAAGAACCCACAGCTTGTCCCATAGCTGATGTACCCAGTCAGACTGATCTCTCCGTGATGCTCAATTATCGTTCTTACTGTAAGTATTGGCGGATTAGGATTCCTCTTTCATGTCTGATTTTTAAATGATAGGTTCACCTTCTTGACCATGTTTTCTGTGTGTACGGGAGCACGGTTGAGGCTGTTTATGAGCAAGCCGTACCGTGATAAATGGGGCATTACTCTCCGCAATTCTTTGGCACATCGGCTCCAAAGATCTGAGACCCGCGACAGAGTGCAAGTTTGGGGTTGTGGTCATTCATCACCCTCTGACATTTCGCGCGAGAACCACAGCTCTGCCATCCCCAGTAGCCGTTGCATCACTTTCCTCCGGGACGCACCTCTCCTTCTAAAGCACATTTCTTCCTCCTCAGACATGTCTCCAGGGTGAGTACCGATTATCTCCCCACGCTGCCCGGCTTAATGGTTTGGTCACAGAACATAAGTGTCTCGGATAGGTAGATGGTGCTCTCCTAACGAGTATCGATTATATTTCTCTCATAACGGAGTGTCCCGGAATCAGAAGACTTTAGGTCGCTAGTTGAATTTGAGAAGTGCCAATACAAAATCAAAACGCGAGATCAATCCATCACAAACGTAAGCAAGAGGCACCTCCATGCGTAATATTTCTTGCTCATATATCTGAAGTGCCATCGCGTCCGTACCAACCTTGCATACCCAAGGCAGCACAAGCTCAGCGGAAACACATGTATCGACAGCGAGTAGAAGCCCGAGCACGACTGAAAACACTATGTCTGCGCTTCGCGATAGTTCAAGCACCAAAACATTAAACCCACCGCCGACTTCTCCGGCACAGACTGGCCTAACGGAAATGTCGTCAGCATCGACTTCTTCCATACCGACTGCCTCTTCGTTCGCAGTGCCTCCAAGCCAAATTTCAATAATCCAGAAAACATTGACACAGTCTGGCCCATCGACTAGTACCACCGAGAACACGGCAGTGTCAACTTCGCAGGCAGGTTCTTCGCAAAGCCCTGGGATGATTGCTGGTCTAGTTGTAGGTGCGGTTGGACTCATGGTTATTGTCAGCATCATTTTTGTCGTCCTGCAACGGAGAAGGAAAAAGAAGCTGATCTCCTCAGAGTCGACGGAACCAACGCTTGTTTCTCCGTACCCATTTTTCACATCAATATTTGATCAGGGGGCGACGGATCAGAAGCAGGAGTTGCAGGTTGGGGGTCAACATCATGACGTTTCACATCGTGGGGCAGAAGGGGCTTCACAGCAGCCTCAATTCAGATACCATGACGATAGTGGTTGGCGACCACAGGTTGCTGAAGGTCAGAACATTATTGATATGCCACCTCGATATGATACTGCAGTTTAATGGTTGCTATACATGGACGTTATCGATTCGCAAGCATACCACGGACTTTATATTAGCGCATTGTACATCATTGTTCTGAAATGTGATCTTGTTTCATGATAGTATAATATTTTGTGGCTGCCAGCCGCGATCACAGGTAGGTGTTGGATTGCGGCCGAAGGTTTTGGGCATCAATAACCCGTTCGCAAAAACCCGCTCGAAACCTCTCATATCATCTTATCACAACACTTTCGGCTTTTTCTTCAACATTCATTCGGTATTTCAACACCCAATCAGTGCAAGGATGTATGGGTGTCGAATTCTATTTCAAAAGCGGGATCTGTAGCACTGAGGCTTTGCGGAAGGGCAAAAAGACATTGGTGTGTTGTCTACAAGCTGTTTTTCGACTGCATTTCACATCTCAGTGAAGAACACCATATATACTCAGTGGTGACCATGGAACGATGTCTAAACAACTTCGACCTGTCCTTCGAAGGTGAGGGGAATTTTCCAGTCTAAGATGCGCTGGCCAGATTCCAACCATTGTCGTGACGGCGAGTGCGACGCGACAGCTGGAGTGGTTTGAAAAGAAAGTGAAGTGAATCCCGGAATCTTGGGCCGGTATGGGGCCGGAGTCCGTTGTTTGGCTTTGTGTGCAAAAGACCTTGATTGAGGCTGGGGCGGGCGGGCGGCGGCATCAGAATTTGTGCAAAAACTTTTTTGTCACTTTGATGTGGCTTTTTTTGCTTGTTCGGGGGAAAATATGCCCAAAAAAGGGGGAAAGCCGTAAGCGGCAGGCTACGTTCCTTTCAGGAGAAACCATGTTTTTTATCTGTCACATCCCGTGGAAGATTATGCTCAAGGTAACCAGAAATATATTCAAGGTACTGTACAAAGCATGAGTTATATACGGGTTTTGCGCTGAGTGGTAAAATACAGAGCTCGAAGAGTTTTCTGTGAAGTGACGTAAAAGCTGTAAAAGCGGCAACATTTTGTCCGTTTGCTGATGCGCCCGCCGCCCACTTGACAAGCAAGGTGATTGTTTTCACCCTTCACATAGTTCTGTATTTCCTGGTGACATTGAGAGCCCTTCCAGCATCCCAAATGAACCTACAAGCGTTTCAGACCCAACCATTAGTGACCAGTCTCATATGAATGTCGGTCGCATTGCTGATCCAGTGGCAGGGATTGTTGCGCTGATGGTCATGGGTGTCATCGGCATCATTCTTGCCCGACGTAGAAGAACGAAGAGGGCTCGTCTCATGATGGAACTATCTGATGTTTCGCCTTATCAGGATACAACATCAGCGTTGAATGTGTCGGGTGAGAAGAAGAGGCAACTTCTCGATCAGGAAACGGATGCAACTCACATACTGCTGGATTCAGACGCCACCAGCCACGTCGTGTCATCTTCTTCGATTATTGAGGATGCAGGACAATCGAGTGTTCTTGAGTTGCCGCCCCGCTGTGATGCAGCAATTGGAGCAGTTGTATAACCTGAGGACTCTGTCATGATAAAGATCGAGCTAATCGAAGCTATTCTATTGAACGTCGGGACTTAGACTCCTCTTCCGTAGAGAAATGGATTTTTATTCGAACGTGCTACTCAATTAGCCTTGATCACAGAAACTTGAAGTCTGCGTCTATGCATACGAGAACAATGGAACTAAGAACTTTGGTTGAAAAGATTAATGATTCGTTGCAAATCAGAGTAATGTATACCTCACCTTCAACATCGTTCCTCCTACAAACAAAGCTCCTACAGCATAGTCTCGTACTCTGATGGTGGCGAGCTTAATCCCGAGCTCGCGATCGGGGGTCTTCACCCGCTATCTTGGTGTCTCCGAATGCCACGCTGCCTCTGTTGTTTAACTACAGTTTTGGTGGAAAACGAAATCGGGGGAGGTAATAATGGATTGTGTGATGCTGTGGTTCCTACTGGACGGGATTTCTCAACGTTGTGCTGAGGTTCCTGTCGAAGGGTCGTTATAAAATTCACGTAACGCATGTAAGTAACGTTACTGACATTACTTACTGTTACTGACATGTTACTTACATGCTACTTACATGTCGCTTACATTGTATAAAAGTTCACCATAAATCATGTATCGACTCTCTTCAAAGTCTTTCCTGTCCAATGTCAAGCTCCGAGCGTGTTCAAGTTACGTTTCACCCACTCCGAAGGTGCGTATTCAATGTTTCCCACGGCCTGTAAGTGCCAATCACTGGTGAGGAAATTCATATCAGCCACTACCAGGGAACGTATTTTCGACTTGGTTAAGTGCACAGTTGTTAGTTGTGAAATAGAGCATTTATCATTGTCCATTGAGTATAACTGAGAGAATTTGAGCCGAGTTTTCTGCCAGAGGCAATTATTTGCTTAATTCAAGCCTCCTAGACGACCTGTATGCGACCTGCAGTGTTAGCGGAGCATTTTGAGGTCTTGAAAACTCTTTGAATGTCATTAAGCGGTGACTTACATATTACTCACCATTCCTTGCATGTTACTCACCATTACACACGTGTTACTTGCACGTTACTTACACTTCCTTTCAGTTACGTACACGTTACTTGCATCCCCTGACACGTTCCTTACAGTTACCGACATGTACCGTACAGTTGCTTACAGTTCCTTCAAGTTGCCTTGAATCAAGTTATGTTACTTACATTCTCAATCATGTGTAAACTAAGTCTACGAGTGCTATCTAACATCTTATGTACTACATACTAGCCATTGCGACGTATCTCGGCTAGCCTAAACTACTAAGTTTTTCATGGACAACATAGCATTACCCATCCAAATTACACGGTACTCCCCTCATCTATATAGTGTCCACTTGGGTGGAGATTAGGTTTGTACAGCTGAACTTGACCATTCTGCGGACTTGGAGTATACTGAATAATATCAGCCCTTAATGAACATGCTTTATGTCATTTGGTGACTTCAGCCGTCAATGATTGCAAAAGGGACTTATTTGGCCAAATATATCCCGCGGTAAACCATTATATCTATGGAAGCGACCTAAAAATCATCATCGCACAGAGAGAGAAGTCAGCGCCAGTTCAGCGCTTAATTGACGTAAGTGACACTTTGCCTCTTCACCGCAAGCGGGGAGTAAGGGTACATTGGAGGGCTATATAGATGTTCTAGAGAATTTGTATGCTCCTCTGAACATCCACCAATCAATTTTCAAATTATTACACCGTAACTCCCTTTCAGTACTTTGTAATGTCCGTAACGCCCGTTACTGACAAGTTACGCACATGTTACGTACATGCCACTGACATGATGTCAGTAACGTTACTTGCATGCGTTCCTTGAATTTCATTTCGACCCTGTCGAAGTCATTTCTCGTTCCAACTTGGTGTCGCCATTGCTAGCCTTTGGCGATATCACCCATGAGAAGTATATTTACTTGCCTGAACTGTTGTCGTCTTGACGAGTTGAGAGCGAGCGTTACTATCTGAAACCACGGGAAAATAATCGAGATGCGGGGGTGTAAAATGGGAGGAGAAAGTGCAGTACTGCAGAAAGCACAAATCTGATCGTATAAATGACCCATCAGCAGGATTTGCAATGTAGGGCGTGTGAGTACTGATCCGAATCAAGGTAACATGTTGGTCGGGAAAGTTGGTGTACCTATTCGCAAACATAAGCGTATTCAGAAACTGGGTATGAATGTAATAGTTATAGGCCTTATCCTTGAGAGCTGAAGATAGATAGTGAGCTTAGACTTGACAAGACCATAAAGCAGAATGAATGTTATATTTTGACGGCGGATAACTCCTTGGAAACGTTGTTGATATCATGGTATATAGAGCCATCCAAATTAACGCTCTTTCTTAAAAACGCATGCATGGAACAAAAAACGATAGAGAAAGATCTAGCGATGTGAGCAAACACAGCCGTGGTCCGAGTGGATCACCAAAGGAAGCCAACTCCGGCAGTGAGGGCTTTACGCCACTACTCCGAACACTCCAATATCGGACAACGGAACCGTGTTTTAGGCAGACAGTGGTTCGGGCCGCGTGTAGTTAGATCATCAAGAAGTCCTTCTATCGGCAATACATAAGTTGTCTTCAAATTACATTTACTCCGCTTTTCAAAACTTTCTGAACTCCCAAGCACAAGCGCACTCAGAATGGATATTGGTAATACTGTAGGTTAAGTTAAGTAATATCAATCATTTTAATCAATCAAGGAAGTTGTTAAAGATGCAGTATAAGATGCTTGTGACACGTTCAAACGACTGGCCAGATTATATCGCGAACCACGAGCGAGTTGTTCTAGTCAAGACGTGGTAGTGGATCTGGAGTCGGTGCTGGGGGAATAAAGATATTTGTCGGTGGAGAGCGGTAAAGAAGAGCGGCCAGTCTAGGAAACTCGTCCTGCAAACAAACTTTGGGGATCTCCTGAAGTATAACTTGATCGTCGCGGTACTGTGATAGGATAAACTCGAGAATGTCATGGCACCATGTACGGTGATCCAGTTCGTGGTCTTCGCGCGCCAAATAACGAGTGTGATCCACCTCTGGTCCTGGAAAACTGCCGTAACTAGGGTATACACCTTCCAAATAGGAGTATATCAGCTGTGCCAGCGTGGTAAGGATAGCTCGGCTACGGGGATGAGCAGTGTGAATACGAAAGGCCTCGAGATATTTTCGGACATACTGAAAGCCGTCGCACTGGAGGAATACCGCATGAATCGCAGGGTAGATACTATTATCACGCAGACCTAATAATTCGGAGATGAATTCCGATACCTTAATGAAATGGGTTCTGTCACTTTCGGAGTTTCCGCTCGCAGTCAAAGTCTTCAAAGATTGTACAACCATTTCGGGGTAGTCGTTACGTAGACTTTGACTCCGAGATGACTGAAGGAAGTATAACGTCGATAACCTGAGCTTTAATAATCTCAGCATGACGTTCAGGTGTTTATGGAATATCCGGCGCGGCGACGTCCCTTGATGCTGAAACGGAAACGGGAACATGAGCGAGGCATTTATCTCCCAAAGTCTGTGTTCCACTGTAGAATCGGGTGCCCATTCAAGCATTCGAGAAGAAATCTGATCCATAACAGCATGCAGATGGGGCTCGATTACTTCCAACGCTGCAAGATCTTCCGATTTCAGAGGCAGAGGACTAGCTGCGCTATTCTTTTTTGCCTCTGTTTGCCTTTGACGTATACTTGTTTGGTAAATGCTGAGGGCCCACCGCAGGTGATACAGACTCATAAATAGGTCGCTTCGCTGGATTTGGGATGCTCGAGCACTCGTCATATACGTTTGATAGAAAGACCCACCTGTTGCCCTTCTATTTCCGGTAAATTATGAGTAAGGATGATATGAACTGCCTCGGCGATCCCTTTCTTGAAAGTATTGCTCTCTTCCCACAAGGCACGCAAGCTAGTTGGCCTGGGGTCAGAGTATGCTAGGTCGCCGATTTCCTTCCTTTGAGTCTTATCTGCTGGAGATATCTGCTTTGTGTATCCTGGGGGAGCGCTCCAAAGCAAAAATTGAATGATAGACAATTGCGTATCCAGCTCAAATCGACGGCCGTCATGGATGACGCGCAGGACCTCTTTCCATGTCGCTGCGGAAAGACGAAGCTCTCCAGGTTTATCTGAAAAGAGACGGAGGAGTTCTGAAAGAGGGGAAGGATCTTCCAGTCTATCTTGTATAAGGGCAGAAATAACGAAAAATTCTGGTTGACCCAGCTCTCTTCCTATTTCGAGGAAGGCGCCTGAGTAGGAACGAATCGCTGAGGGTCCCGGTTTGGGAACTTCCAGCTGGATGTAAGCTCTGGCTAGCCTTTCTGCCATGCTCTGCCGCCCAGAGTAAATTTGTAGTTTCTTGGAAAATGATGCGCGGAGCATTTGAATGATGGAATCGCATATGTCGCTATCCCTGAGCCTATGAACATCCTTAAAATCCGGAGGTAATCCTGCTACTGCTTGAAGCACAATACTATTTATGGGCGTGTTGGTTACTGAAGTGTCGTATAACCATAGGATAGATTCCGCGATCAGTGAAGATTCCTGTCTCCGCACATATACTAGCTCCAATTCCTCCGGTTTGTCCGATTGAGTAGCTGGATATTTCTCTGTCTGCAGTTGATTCAATGTGTTCAGCCCATTGAGAACTGCACGAAGCCCGCGACGTAGAGATTCGTGTTCGTGGACTGGAATGATGTGAACGTACTCTCCAAGCGAGCGCAGGGCAGATGCAAAGACATGTCCGATCGCTCCTCCTAGTTTGATTATGAAATGTATGGAGGATTGAATGAACGACGTCAAATCAGATCTATACGGACAGTCCGGATAGATCAAAGGGAGGATGTTTGCTGCAATATAGAACCAGAACCAAAGCAATGATACTGCAAAGAGGACCCATGATATTGCAAAGTTGAGAGGGGACAAGAAGACAACTAGTCCCGCGAGGAATATGAATAGTGCCAAATGAAGGAGAATGGGCAAAATTCCGACGATGAATGAGACTTTCCATCGCTGGATACCCATGTACCTGTATTGGCGGATAAGCGCACGGTCTCGGGGCGATCCAGAGACGAATGACATGTATGAGTGTATCCATTGTTTCACCAACACGGCTATAAGCGCTGTCGAAAGACTGAAGCACAGGCTGACAAGCCAAAGGGCATTGACCCAAACGTCAATAGAGGAATGCGTTTGAGAGTCAACGTTGACGGCGGACTTCTGGACGCTTTCGACGGACTGACCCATGGCAATGGCACGTTGAAGGGCGACTGATTCCTGAAGAAGGGAAGCAGAGATTTGGGCGTAGTCTGGGCTCAATACCTGTGTTGTCTCAACGACAAAGGTTGTTACAACAGCCGAAAATAAACCTGTCTAGGAAATTGTCAGCCAGACTCTACAAAAACCTATATTTCGCGTACGAAAACCAAAAGTATATCGAGGGTATCCTTCCAGCCTCCGAGCATTTCCGTGTCAGATAAATCTCGTTCATCCGAGTAAGCCATCCAGACACGAGCATCCTTCCCCATTTCATCGCCGTAAGGATCTTCGGGATACTCCTGCTCATAATCGCGAGTGTCTATGGAATTCAGTCTCCAGGTACAAATCGATGTGTAAAGAACTCACGTGGGCGATAACTTGAAGCCGGGAGAGATCCTGAGGACTGTCTCTCTATTCCAAATATTGATCCATATCTCGCGTGCGATGGTCCAATGGTTGGACCAGAGCCTACAATTGGTGAACTCAAAGGGTGAGACATGAGACGAAAGGGTGAGAGATAGCTGTATAAGCTCAGAGAATAAATAGTAAAGAACCATACTCGCTGTCATGCAACTTTCACGTCACTGCATGATAAGCCGACCAACATCCGCAGACTGGCAGTGGTCACGGGAGAGGTTGACAAAATTATCCGGCAGAACGAGGTCAGTAGTTCATTCCCTGAGCGGTGGAAGGATTGCGCGCAACGTCATATCCATGGGCGTTCGATGACGACCAGATCGCACCATCTCCTACACCGGCAATGAATGTGCCGAACGAGAAATGGCGTCTTGTACGTGACGGTGATGTTGCGGTGATGGACCAAACCTTATGTAACCCTATGTAGCTCGATATAACGGTCAACGCTAACCCCGTCCGTCAAAAGGCTAGTCCTCTGGAGCTGCCAATTCCTTAGTTCTAACATCTGTATGTGGTAGTAGCTGTCAAGCAAGAGACTGGCGCATTTTTTTCATTCTCGGATTCGCATGTTTGTCTGTGGCCTTTTGCCTCACTCAAAAGCCTTTACTACCCAAGAAAGTTGTCGAAAGGTTGCATTAAGGATATCTGGTACGTTGAAGTAGTGGTGTCTTCATCTCCAAGTCCAATTCATCTCTCAATGTAGGGTCTCCCCTTGGTCTGTATTCACAATCGGAGTTCGGAGGTGTAACGCCTACGCCTACATCCCAACATTCATGCGTTCCTTACCATCTCCGGATTCCCATTACCTGTTTACCCGGACCACCACTATATAAACAAGCTCATTGTTTTACCTCCTTTAGTCTTATTTTGCCCCACTGGCAGTACTTGTACACACGTTGTTATAAAACCTCGTTGTGTCCAGGTCGTGGGTGAACTAAGGCTTCAAGCTATCATACCCTATAGTGCTTCAGCATCCACCTCTAAACCCAGGGAAGTATTGGAAACAATTCTTTTGTGCTATAGCTGTATACCTTTAAAATGTGACAGGTATCAAGGCCCTTGATATTGCAGGAAATGTCATACACTTTTGGCATGAACCTATGCTGGCTGGTTGTTGATTTTCTGTATTTTTTGGCTCATACAAATGTACTACAAAAATGATGAGAGGAAGAATATATATGGCAGAGCAGTATAAAATTTTATCAGGGGAAGATATGGTATTGTAGATGTGTTCTATGGCACTGTCTAAAGGAGGTGACATGTCTAAAGGAGCTGCCAATGACTGTAGACATTGTGTCCACAGTTACATTCCGTCCTCTCTCACCAGGGTGGGTGGTACAGTTTAGCTTATTATCATAAGGTTGGACTTGCATCACTGCCAGAACGTATGAATTAAATGTCATACAAACGAACTCGTGGGTCAGATTCATCCATATTCACTATTCATAATTTGATTCGTCCATCGTGAAAACAGTGATCCAAACAGGATAGATATTGGTGGTAGATACACCTCTGAAATTACGGTCATAGCAAAAACTAGCGCCGTGCAAACAGCCTCAACAACCACCAGGTATGCTTTATACTGCGTGACTATCACAAGTTAATTCTCTCAAAGTACCACGGTTGATACAACTCGGAACAATCTGACAGGCTCGCCTCAAACATCTGAACTCACAAGGAGCTCGACTTCGAGCTTTGCCATGGTATTAGGCAGAGTTGTTACAGCTTCAAGTTCAAGTGGTCAGAATGACTGTCGAGGTCCTGAGTTCACAGGGAGCTCGCATGCTTCACGCTCTGTATCACACGCTGAAAGAACCCACAGTAGTACGAGGAATACATCGTCTTCTAGTAGTCACGGTGATCCAACTAGCTCCCAAGCCAGGTACAAATCCTCTTCAAAGCTATTCCATTTGGGCGTTGACTAAAGAATTTTCAATGGCCACGAGCGGTTTGAGATCAGCGTCTCGAAATGTTGGTCCAGCACCTGGAGTTGTCGTGTTGATTATCATTGCTGTTGGATTTATGATTCTTCGACGCAGAAGAAGGGTATCTCTCCGCTCCAAGGAATCGCGATTGGTTTCGCCTTATCCCATTATGACATCAGCCTCGAATGTGGCGGGAGGGGAAACAGAGGAATGTCAAATGCCTTGATCAGCACGAGGACGTTGCCCGGATAGTTCCAGTGTCGGAAGACACCAACCGAAAGCAGGTTTCTTTATTAATCATTCGGGACAATGCCCTGGAAGATCAACAGGAATGGCTACAAGCTACGGACACTGGTCATGGACCTTCGTTGAGAGCACGTCGAGTGTTGTATCACGATGACAGTGGATGGCGACCTTCGGCGCCACGTTCTGATGCAGGGAACACAAATGTACTAGAGATGTCATCTCGCTACGATGCCGCGGTATAAGTCGATATTCCTTGCCAGGGTGTTCAAAGATTGTACTTAGTGTCTTCACCGATACTCCGTATAGAGGTAGGAAATATGATATTAATATGCAGAGCTTCTTCGGGTCTGCCGCAGATAGACGCCAAGATAGCGCATAAGTACAAACGTTGAACTAGATAGGGATCACATCGTGCTTCTGACCCATGCTATCCCCACGTGCTGTTCATTCAACAGGTCCTTGGTCCTATCTACCTCCACGATCACATGCCACCCTCGGAAAGTAGCACCATATCACAACTCTAAACGTACATGTTGCGCGCATACCCTGTCCTGATAACAGCCGAGCGATAGAAAATGTTTCTTTGGACATTGGAAACCACGCTTCCCTGCCGGAGTGATGAAATTCTTCGCATGAATCGCCTCGATCACCGAATGTTCGGTATCATGAGTACGATGGCGTGGAAACTAAGAACTTTGGTTTACCTGATCAACAATCCGTTGCAAATCGGAGTAGCGTATACCTCACCTTCAATATTATACCGCCTACAAACAAACCTCCTACACCGCATTCTCGTACTCTGGCGGCATATCCACCATCGTCAAGTTACTTCCGCTTCCGGACTCTGATGGTGGCGAGCTTACTCCCGAACTCGCGATTGGGGGTCTCCATCCGCTATCTTGGTGCCTCCGAATGCCACGCTGCCTCTGTCGTTGAGCTACAGGTTTGGTGGCAAACGGAACTGGAGGGGGTGATGACGGATTGTGTGATGCTGTAATTCCTGATGGAAGGGATGTCTCAACGGGGCGATGGTGGTCTGGTTTAAGTTTCTCGTTGCGATTACGGGTTGGTATCACCATTTCCAGCTTTGGACGCACTTGGACAGAAACCATGTATGGGACAATGGTTCTGCCTTTCTTCGCAGATGATCTTCTGGTACGGCCTCGATAGATGCAAGATATGGTTATAATGCAGATGAGGATAACGGATCCGAGGGTCGAGCCGATTATCAACCACTTGCTGAGAGTTTTGGAAGTATTGACCGTGGGAGTCGAGATGGCAGTTATGGTAGTGGAAACTCTGTAAAACGTGCATTGGTAGGCGTTACTGGTGGCAGGGTGCAATTAACATACGTTGTTGTCGGTGTTTGCTGCATACTATTAAAATATTAACATAAACAATTCACTGAAATTGCGTGGACTTGCCTCGTTGATTCACTATTCAGTACAGAGATTTGCTCTGTGGTAGCGGAGCCAGTCGAGACAGTCGAGTCACTAGCAGACTGGGACGGAGAAGGCTGGGTTGGAGCCCGAGGAGGCTGGGCTTGAGAAGGATGGGTTGGAGCCTGAGGAGGCTGGGTTCGAGAAGGCCGGGTTGTACGAGCCAGGTCACTTCCTTGTCGCGCCGTGAGACTAAGATTAGTATATGTACAGAGACAAGATACCTTTCTGGGCGTTTAAATAGATAACACCCATTAGAAGTATATGTACTTGCCTGAATCGTTGTCGCTTTGACGCGGTAAGAGAGCGTTCATATCTGAAATCACGGCAAGAGAACAGATACGTGGGGTGGAAAATGAGATGAGAAGTTCCAGCAAGTCAGACAGTGGAAAGCTGGTTATATAAATGATGCATAAACCAGATATATGGTGTAGGGTGTGTGGTTAACGATCATCAAGATGTTGGTCGGGAAAGGTGGTATACCTGCTTGTAGAATAGATTAAGTGCAGTCAGCAGCTAGATATGAACGCGGTAACTGCAAGTCTTATTCTTTTTGAAGCTGGAGATGATAGTCGGTAGCGGTAAGATAAATTCCGGCGAATGGCAAGACGACCATAAAGCAGCATGAATCATATTTTTAGACGGCCGGTAGTTCCTTAGAAACGTTGTTGATATCATGGCACTGGTGTGTAGGGAATCGAAGTTCTTAATGCAGTGTAAACGGAAACAGGAACCATTCAGCAATGCGAGCAGATCAGGTTCGGAACCAAGCCAAACCTTAACCCTAGTTTGTTGTCAACTCGATGTGACGGTTGCTGTGACTGACGTGACAATGTTACGCGTTCTCTTCCAACCTTCGACGTCCTTCGTTGCCTGGCCTTCCTTCGCTCCCCCGCTCTCTCAAAAGGCTAGTCAAATCGAGCTGTCAATCCTTCAGATCTGAAATGTGTCTGTGATAGTAGCTCAAGCAAAAGAATGGCACCCGAAGTCGTGATCCGAGCGTTTTTCCATTCTCAGGTTCTCCATCTCATGTCTTTTGCCTCACTCAGAAGCCTATAACTACCCAAGAAAGATGCGAGAAGTGCCTATTTCATGATACCTGGTACGTCAAAGATCCTCAATCTATCCCCCTCCGACTCATATCTCATTGTAGGATCTCCTGCATGCGTTCACAATCGGAGCTCAAAGAATCACTTCACTGTTCAGGCTGGATAATGGGTGCAGGTACGCAACATTTCCACTATTATACGTCCTCATTCTCACTTGTCCTCCTCTAGACCTTGGCGGTATCAGACTTCAACGACGGTGTCAAAAGCACGAACATGCCTTACCCATCCTTGAAGACCACCCCTACCACCCCTTAAACATGCATTTCCCCAATCATGAAACCTCACCTATCCTTGCTATACCCATCTAGTACCTATATCGAAGTGCAGCATTGCACCGTCGTCCGCATCTATGCTGTCTTGCACGTAATTGGTTCTTCCGCCCCCGGGTCGGTGTATGGGATGTAGCGATAGGATAATCCTGGATAATGGGTGCAGGTACGAAGCATCTCTACTATGATACCCCCGCGCCTGTACCTATCCCTCCCTAGACCTTTGCGCTATCAGACTTCAACGACGGCGTCAAAACACGAACACGCACCACCCATCCTTGAAGACCGCCCCTCAGATATATTTCTCCACCCACGCAACGTATTAGAACTACCGGCAACTTCACTCAACCTTACTATACCCTCAACTTGTCTTTATATCGATGTGCAGCATTACAGCGCGTCCGCATCTTGCTGTCTTGCTCGTAGTTGGTTCCACCGCGTCCGGGTCGGGATGTAGCGTTATGCGAGGGAAAGGGTGTATGGGTGACATGCGTATAGGTGGTAACTTTTTGGATGGCAGGATCGCGGATGTAGGGCAAGCGAGAATAGAGAACGATTGGAAGGTGTCAAGTGCACGATTTACGGGATACGAATATGTTGGGTGGCATTCTCCGTCCATAATACATACGAAGATCGATCGTCATCCCTGCAGTACCGCTATATCGCTCTCTCACTACCATTGCTCCTCCGACAAACGACACTTGTGTTGTTGATCCCCATCGATCCCTTTCTCGTCTTCGTATACACCACTGTATGGAATTTGCACAGCATATTATCGGCTCCGTTGGCTCCGAGATATGGATTCCAACAATCATGAAACGTACCCTGTAGAGATGCTGTATGTAGGGTGCTTGGATCCTTCCGTAGGGCTTCTATCGTTATTGATTTCATAATCGCACCTTGCCGCGGGGGGAATCAAGCTCTCGAGATGATCATTATGTTGTGGCGTTGTTCTCATCATATCAGTTATTTTCAGCACCGTGCTTCGTTCACTCCTCACAACCTTCTCTTAGACCTTTTCTTCATCAAGGTGCAGTAGTAATAGCCTCTTATATCAGTACTTGGTATCCGAATTCTAATAAAGCTTTGTCCCAGGTTGAAAGTGGCATCGCGAGAACTAGGAAGCACACGCGCCAGATAATTCTTGCCATGAAGAACATCTTAATTGATTGATATCATGACTGGGAACAAGAGTGTTCTTGAGATGATGATGAAGGGTTGCTATATCATCCCCGGTTCCCGCGAGCCTGAGGACACGATCCTTTTCAACCCTCGCTTTCTGGGCTCTCTCGCCCCGTTTGTCCAGCTATGCTGAAACTATTAGTGTGAGTGATCGGTCTTGTTAAAAGCCGTCCATGAAGGGTCCTCTAACTCTGGTAATTCAAGAGGCATTGGACTAGCATTTCTCTTATCAGGGGCAAATGGTCGGTGGAGTCGTAGACGTCAATCCCACAAGCGTAACTCTAAATGGTGCACTATTTACTGAAGCATTACCTGGCATAGCACACCAGAACAATCAGGATTTCGAGTTTGCACTCGTTCTGGAAGCGCTTCCGGAGTATCAGTCAAACCTCCTACAAGCACCATCTCAAGTGGGATTAGATGTTGTGTCCAATGTCACCTTTGAGTCATCTTTACATCGGGTAGGCCGTTCAAAATCCAAACTTACGCGTCACATCACTAAACTTGGTATGTTCGTGGCCAGAATATATGAACTAAAGGCAATATGGCCGCGAGTGGTAGGGTTTTGATATTTAGTGTCTAACCCACCGTTCAAGTTTTATTCGATCATTTTGAAACAAGGGAAGCACAAATGGACATCAGGTTTTTTTTCCCGATCCAATTATCAGTCAAGCAGAACCTAGCCCCGTACAAAGAGTCGCCCAGCAACCTCAAGGTATGATTAACAAATGCCAATAAATATGCAAAGCTAATTCTCTCCAAGTACCACTGTAATACATCCCAGGCACTCAACACGATATCTCAAAACTCCTGATTTACGGAAAGCATGAATACGTCAAGCTCTGTATCACGTCGAACAAGCCCAGAATAAGAGCAGAGTCCATCCGATCGTGATCCAACCATACCCAAGGCCATGTACACTTCCTTTTCAAGCAATGCCTTCTCATCACTGGGAATACAATCCTATGCCCGGCGAACACTTCGAATGCGACGTCTCAAAAGTATCGGTCGCATGTTGGCCCAGTATTGGGTAGTTCGTAACAATTATCTAGTTGCTGTTGGGGCGGCATCGTTATCACTCAAACCAGAAAAAGAGAATACTCTCCCAATGGAACGCTCCAAAAGTTTCACCTTATACCCAACCGACATCGGCATGCTAATGGGTTGGAGCGGGAAAGGCAACCTGTCACAATTAATTCGTACATTGTTGGAATTGGAGAACCTCCACCCGCGAGGAGGCATCTTCATATCATCGCAATGATGTATTTGCACATCAGGAAGACAGAGACAGATGCGGAAATTGCTCTTACCAATGAGAAACTGTCGAAGTAGTTTATCCGATGATATGATGGAGCCTTCGGCGCGGCGCTCTGAGCAAAAGAAAATCTCGAAGTGTTCTGAGATGCCACTCGGTACGATGACCATTTGACCTTGAATACCCCATGCCGCAGCATTGACCAAGTTTTTCATTCATCAAATATATGCAAGCGGTATTTGACGTCGATATAATGGGTGCATACCATGTAATATACCTATTCTCGAACTATTTGGCTCACCCCATGTGATTGTTTACAGAGCAAGTACATGTCGCTCATTATGTCCCTATCATGTAGCGATACTCGCACACCTCCTCGCTCTTCCAGTGCCCAGGAAGCTGCCATCTCACTAAAGACGATTTGTACCTACACCGAGGCAACATAATAGTCTTTTTATATTAATAGTTTCCTCGCTATCCCTTTCCCCTTCTAACTTTCAAAGAGACCTTGACACAACTGCATACGCGGCCCGCATAGGATTGTTCTTGACGGAATGGCTCTTTGGCGTGCTGACCTTGACGGAAAAAGGCCGATATATCGAGACTCGTTGAAAATTCTTGCTGAGAGAGCGTTTCTGCATATTTCCTGAGCTCGAGTACGCGTAATTTTCGGCCTCTGCGGCACGAAGTGACACGGTCTACCTTGATGATAACCATGAATTCGAATTACGTCAGAGACTATCCTCTGGCTGACGTCGCATCAGGAAATATTTCCAGTCAGATATCCGCCAATTCCCTGTTCGAAGGTAGGATCCATCCATTTTACAGTCACAGCACGCGACCGCGATCGTCGACAACCCTACACACTGCACACCTCTCCGACGCACCATTGCTCCGACAAGGACACTTGGGTTGTCTCTCCATCGATCACTTCTCGTTTTGTACAAGGCACTCCACAATGTACTGTCGCTCCGTGGGCTCTCAACTTCAAGACATGTATCACAACAATCATAGAGTGGTACCTTCTAAGATATTCTATTAGAACAGCTTTGATCGTCTGTCAAGTTTCTATCGTTTACTCGAGGTGGGTATAATCACGTCTTTTGTGGAGAAATCACAATCTCTCGAGATGAATATTATGCGCGCCGTTTGGTTCTCATATGCTCACCGAGCTTTGTTAATCCAGCACAATCTTGTCCTCAACTGTCCTCAACTCTCTATTGTACACGTTGTGGTGCGGAAGCTCATATCATACCGTATAATCTACGCGTGAGTTTCAATGAGCTTTGACGTGCATTACATCGGCGTCCGGACGAAGCACGCTCCTGCATATTCTCACGCACAACCACTCATCTTCTCGGTCGTCTCCAAAAATCACAATCGTCTACGGATACCGTCTACATATCCATCATACACATCAGAAACAGG
>JAYKXP010000194.1:0-79912 GCA_037176845.1 Paramarasmius palmivorus | reverse complement strand
GTCGAGGACAGAAGATCCTGACGGAAACCCTGCAATTCGACATTCAAAGTCATCTTCAGCACCCCGTCTTCCACTGCTGGCAGCACCTTGGATCCATCAACTCCACGAACAGCCCATACTCTCATTCGACCCCTTTATACCGAGACTGCACCAGACCATGTCGTGTAGCCAGTGTATCTCGAGGCTTAGGCCAAAGACACCATTACGCTTGTACGATGGTGTCCACGCAAGGGAAGGCGTACACTGCATAGGGATTGCTGTCCGTGTCGCCGAGACTGGGAATGTGCGTTCACGGCCCTCGGTGAATCCAGAATTCGCCAGTTGACCGAGCGCGTCCCTGGTATTCGGAAGCATATCGCATTGCTACCTGAACACTACAGCATCTCCGGGTATGAATTAGCTATCGTTTCATTCGGAAGAAATCATGTACCCCTCGATACGACACCTCGCCTTTCCCAATTCGCGGTTATGGATGTTCGAGTTGCCGGCACCCAATGGCGATGGTTCAGTGAATCACCAAGTTGTTCGATGGGGCTATCATTCTTCGGCAGGTACTGTATGTCAACCCAAAAAGCGTTAAGAAATCGTGCTGACCACCTACCTCTTACAGTGATACATCCCATTCCTTTGTCCTCAACTGACTCCGACATCCTTTACTTGACTACCGACTCAAAGGCTCAGTCAGTCACCGATTCTCATGGTATTCGTGACGGCGCGGACACTCTTAGAGCGATCTTTGCTTCGAAAGATTCATCCACGCACGGATATATCGTAACCCTAGCGATCTTCTACGCCTCCAGCGACCCCAATTTGGGTGCTCCATAACGTAGAAGCAGCCTCTAGATGTATCTCGACGGAAGCACAGAGCCTTTCATCTCAAGGCCAATAATCGCTTGCGATAAATGGTCACCACCTTTTACTCTAGGGCTGCCATGCGCCGCACTCGCTCACTTCGCATTTAATAAAGACTCCCGTTTCAGGCGGTGCTACTCGCGGCGATCAAAAGAGAGGCTCTGACCCAGCATGCGGTCGATGGGCTTCTATTGTTCATCAAGATGTCTATCATCGCAGATACGATGTTACCGGTGGACTTTCCGTCTGGGGCTTCGGTTGGAGCTTCGAGTATTCTAGCTGGAAGTTGGGCTCGCTGGGTCGAATGCTGATACGGATGCAGGCTGGGCTGATAGTGAGTTGGTTAGATGGGAAGGGACCGTTTTCACGTTGGTTTAGTTTGGAAGCGTCCTTGTTTGCGAAGACGTTATCGTGATTAACGAGGAGTTGTCATCCAGGTGTGATTCGGGGTCTTCTAGTTCCTCTGTATGTTTGGACGCTTGTTTCTGAGTGGGTTGTATGGTTTATGGAGGAGAACGGACTCATCGCAGTCCGTTTCGCTTCTCGCAGCTGCTTGTGTCCAAGCCCTCCTTAATTAAACTCTTGCACTTGATCTGGATTTCTCTGGTCACCGGAGTATGTTCTTCGTGTTAATCGTTTCTTTGCCTTACTGAATGATCCAGTTTCTTTGAGCTCTATTTTCTGCAAATTGCCTGCAAGTGACTATCTCCTTGATCGATAATTATCAACGATACCACACCAGGAAACCGAGCTTCATTATCGAGCTATATCGGGGCCTAAGCACATTGCGAGCTTTCAGCTGACTGTTCTCATGCACCCCAGCACAGATTTACATCTCCACGCGCGTGGTGGTTGGCAGGCTGTACTCTCCACACCTTCAACACGTTGCGTTTTCAACTTTGCCCACTACCTCCACGACCTCTGAACATTCTCTTTCTTCCTCTACCTTTCCAGTCGTCACAGTGACTGACATACATGTCTTTCAATGGCTCGCATGTCAACGTTGGCGGAGATGCGAATAATGTGGTGCATGGAGATCAGATAAACAATGTTTATCACTTGACCGAGACCGGTAAGTCTTGCAGTCCTCTAAGCATTAATGTAGCTCATTTCAGACTACAGAATCGAAAGCCTTTGAACGCCTGGCCCAAAAAGCTGCCCCCAATGCTTGCTACGATTCCGAGCAGCGTTTTCCTCCGCCCAACTGTCATGAAGGCACCCGCATCCAGATGATTGCTGATATTAGCAATTGGATTGAGGATGACTCGAAGGCGACCAAGGTCCTTTGGGTTCATGGTACCGCAGGCATTGGCAAGTCGGCGATTGCGCAGCACATTGCAGAGAAGTATGCTGAAACTAGGCTTGCCGCCGCGTTCTTCTTCTCGCGAAATGACTCCACTCGAGACAACATAAATCCCTTCATTGCCAGCATCGCCTACCAGCTCTGTGACGTGGGGTCACTCTCTCACCCAATGCTTCGCTCGAAGATCATCGAGGCAGTTAGCGTCAATCCCAATGTCTTTCAGGCATCTTGCGAGGTCCAACTTCGCAATCTGATCATTGAGCCATGTCTCAGGGTAGACCCACCATCATGGAATGTCAAGCGCAATCTCCTTGTTATCGATGGCCTTGACGAATGTGTACATCAACCGTCACAGAAACGGGTGCTGGAGCTCATTCTACGGCTTATTTCTGCCATCTTTCCTTCGTCATGGATCATCCTCTTATGCAGTCGCCCTGAATCTCAAATATGGGATGCCATTGAACAAATCCGAAGCTTCAGAGAGTTTCTGAAGGCAATTGATATGAACAAGCAGGAGGGGTTAAATCGTGATATTGCAAGATACCTCAGTGACGAGTTTTCCCGCATCAGAAGAGAGCGCCGAAGGGTTTTGGGGATACAGGGTGCCATATGGCCTGGTGACAATGTCATTGTTGAGCTTGTGCGGAGAGCCGACAAGCAGATGATTTTTGCAGTCACAGTCATCAAGTATATTGACACACGGGATGAACCTCCCCAAAAGCGGTTGGAAAGAGTCTGTGCTATCTTTGTTGAGGCTGGCTCTGATTCCCCCTATTCGGCACTGGATACTCTTTATCATGGGATCCTCCTATCATGTGTTGGAGAATGGGATAAAACCTGGCGGATCCTACGATTGCTGGTTACACCTCATACACTTCCAAGTCTGGATATACTTCATAGTACACCCTGGCGCTCACCTGCAAACATTGCACGCCTTGTGGGTGTCCAGGAAGTAGAGGTCCTAGTAACCTTGGATAAACTACATTCCATACTCCGGATTCCCAATGACAATGAGGAGTACAACACAAATAGTGGCCAGGAACATGCTGACAATGTACACATTGCCCATGCTACATTCACAGAGTTTCTTGGTGATCATTGTCGGTCTGTTGAGTTTTATACACCGGAAATGGCCAAGTCTGAGTACTGGTCAATATTCTCACTTCGACACTTGTCAGAACTTGCTGACAATTATCCCCCATATCACATACACTCTTTCACTGACACTATGTTGTCATGGACAGAGAAATTCATGGCCATAGAAGGACCTCTGCGAACTATGGTACTCTCAGGATGGACATACTGGAGAGAAGTGACTTTCCCATTGAGCCCTGACCTAGTTGATGCACTATTGACCCTTGATATTTATCATTTTGTCACTTTGTGGTGTCAAGACAGCTTCAATCAATATCCTCGACAACCATTACATGATCTCAAAGGGGTCATTCAGCTGGAGGAACAGATTAAACTAGCAAAGGTATGTAATGATCAATCATCAAGCCCATTGCATCAAGTGTCTAATCCCATGTGCTGATACTTAGACCCAAGAGTCAATACCTTGCCAATTCATAGAGAGATTAGAAGAATTGGATGGTATTGAAGTCCTGAACCTTGCCTTTTCACCAGACACCCAAGGCAATTCTGTATTTTGGCAGATGCGGCAGGCACAACAGCGTTGCTGGGGAATTCCAGGCTTCTTTGCATCTGAGAGGGTGGACCCTTTCTTACCTTACAGCAATACATGCAATCAGTTTCTATTGTTGCCTCCAGACTCTTCACATGATGGGATGTCAGTTCCTCAGAATTGGATTCTTGCCTCTGTTACAAAGGAGAGTGTAGAGTTGGAGTACAAGTTATATAGTATCATGGGCCAGGAAAGGTGTGTGTTCCTTGAGGACATACGAAACAATACCAGCTATAGTGTCTCAAAAGGAATTGTTGTGGTGTGTACATGTGAATCTGCATCATTTCCAAGTTCTAACTATTCAACAGGAAGACAACCTGATTCATTACAGAAAATCAATCAAGGAGTGCCTAAAAATTGTTCGGGGGCTCTCAGTAAAGCTCCATGATACTGAGGACCCAGAGGCTTTCTGGTCTTGGGTGGATTGTGATGATGAGTATCACAATGGCAGTTCAGCTAGTTCTTCAATTTATACTAAGATGAGAAAGTCTTCACATTGCATGAAATACACCTGGAATGGCTGGGATAGTATGTTCAAGTGGTGTTCATATCACTCCAAATTCTGCCTTGTAGGTCAAAGTTGAATATATCAAACATGTTTGTTATGGTATCAAATAGAACAGCATGATTTCCCTAGCTAGCCTTTGTAATGCACGAACATTCAAGGGAAACATGAATATGAAAAACACACTCAATATAAGAGTTCCAAGATGACAACAAACAAACACACATTGTTCATCTATAGGTATATAAAGCTAAAAAAGACATATATACAGTACAGTATATTGGCATATATCATAAGTATCCCAGTATGCCTCTCAGGCAAAAATGAACAAGTATCAAGTAAGTGAGGGCTCAGCCCAGAACAAATGAAAAGCATACAACACCCAAGTCGGCCCTGCAAAATAACCCAACACAAGACACATGAAAGAGCATCAAGCCTCCTCACAGGTAAACAATCCCACGACATCCTAAAACCAACACTGAAACACATAAAAGATCATCTACAAATCCCAGCCTCCTCGCCGCCACAACACCCCAAAAAATCCACACCTCACAGCTTCCACACAGGCACCTTCCCCTTCTCCTGCTCCTCAAAACTCTTCACCAAATCCTTCACACTACTCTTCCTCTTCATCTCCTTCACCACCACCTTCACCTGTTCCTTCTCTGGCACAGGAACAGGCCTAAGCTCCTTCAACCGCCTCAGCCTCTCCCTTTCCTTGATCCTTGGTTTCGGAATCTCCACATGGTTGAGGTTGTCTTTCCCTTTGGGTACTTTGGATGGGACAGGTATGGGCTGGGCAGGGGTATTGATTTGGCGGGGGCATGCTGGGGAGGTGGTGGGAGGATGGGGCATATGGAAGGTTTGGGTTTGGGTTGAGGTTTAGACAATAGAGTTGGGAGGTAAGAGAAAAGCAGGCCTTGGAGTTTGTTGCCTAAGGTTGTTCAGCACGATTCAGGGTGTGCTTCTATCTTGGTTGGAATCGTGGTTGGAGTCAGGTTTGAGAGAGAGAGAACAGGAGACTTTGAGTTCATCTTCCCATTCTTCTTCCTCCTCCTCCGGTTCCTGTTCACATTCTTGGTCTTGTTCAGCATCTACCTCTTTACCTTCTTCCTGCATCACATCCTGAGCCAAAGTTGAAGAACCTAGTGAATGCACCTTCCTAGCTTCGTCCAACAAGTGGCCATACCTAGGTGCTTGTAGGACAGATGCTTTGAACAGTGCTGGGGAAGGTAAGATCCAGTCCTTATCCTTTGGTTTGTGTTTGAGCTTGGATAGAGGCAGAGGAGTGAACTCTGGTGTGTCGAAGCACCATATGTCAGTGATGGGACAAGCAGGGACAGTAAATGGTGTCGCAGGTTCACCGACTTGTCCTCTTGCTTGTTTCTTGCATATGGTGTGTGCATGGCCAAGGAGTTTGTCCCTAGAGAGCTGGTGCGAGTAACATAGAAAATGGAGGAAGGAAGAGATGGGTACTAACCGACTCCACTCAACTTCACCTTCTTCACTGCCTATAAGGTTAATAAACCTATCAACTACTTCACCTAGGTCGACTTGGTCTATGGGTTTCATGTGGCCTTTGGTATCTACCACAAGTGTTAGCAGCACCAGTGAAACACAAAAAGAGAGGGAAAAAACATACCCAAGAGCCGTACATTGGTAAAGCATCCATCAAGGAATCTCCAATGGTCCTTGTTCCAATCATTTGTACCTGTCGCCAGCGGTCGTTTGGGTGTCTTCGTGGCTGTCTTCACTGGTGTAGAGGTATGAGTGTTCTCAAGCGTAAATAATGCCTCATCAACCAATTCGTCAAGTACACCAACACTTTTCCTCAGTATGCAAGGATGCTTTGATATACCAGACATGGAGGTGGAGCTAATGGTCTTTTGATAGAGGTCATCTTGGGTTTGAAGCATCACTGGAGAAGGAGATGGGCGTAACAGTCATAGTTGTGCTGGGGGTGTAGATTAGAGTTCTGTGTGTAAATAGAAGAAGAAAGGAAGGGAACGTACCTGTTTGAGAATTGCGGCAGCTCAAGCTGCAGCATGTGGGTCAGAAGAGGTGATCTTGATTAGTGAGGGATCATGGTTGTCTGGGTCAGAGTCATCTTTGAAACTGTCAGCTTGTTCTTGTTCTGGTTCTAGAGAGGTGGTGGCTTCAAGTTCTTCTGGTTCAGGTTCTTCTGGTGCAGGGTATGAGGTGGAAGGTTGGGGCTGGGGAGAAGGTTGAAGGGGTTGAGATGCGTGTGTTGAAACTATCTTTAGACTAGATTAAATCCACTCTATCTCCAAGCACCACTCGGAATTCCTTAGTCTTACTGTACGTACCACTTGGACTCCTATGCAGGTTACTTCTGTACTTTAGTATATAAGCTAGTTGGTATCTACTGGACTAGACAGTGCTTTACACACTACCAAGTCGCATACACTTCTATCTCTCAACAGATATATTCATCAGATAAGCCTCAGTCAATCCACTGCCACTGCGGTAGGCTAGGCATATGCTTCGACAGGTTATGGGCCCCGGTTGCCATTATGATAAGTGCTTTAATTAGCCGCTGTCAGGCTTGACTGGTTGTACCTGTCCATTATACTGGACATTGGTTTCATGCCTTTAATTTGCGCCATTACAGCTGCATTTATGTTGTCATGACACAATGCTGATTATGTTCATCAGAACTTTTATCACTATGTCTTCCGACACATCTTCCGCTTCTTCCATCAACCAGGTCCCTATCCTTGATGGGTCCAACTTCCGCCAGTGGGAGGACAAACTTGTCCCTTTCCTTAGATTCAAGGGACTCTATCAAGTGGTGAAGAGATTCAATGTTCGACCTGCCAAAATAGAGGCTTCTGGAGAATGTGGTCCCACCACTGAACAGATTGCTGCTCGTGACAGAGAGATTCTCGAATGGGACAACCTCGACGACCAGGCCTTAGGCGCTATTGAGCTCACCATCAAGCAGTCCCTTAAGCATCATCTCAAGGGGACTTCTAAACTCACCTTTGATGAGCTCAAGAACTCCTATAGTGTGCCTGGCCCTGCTGTCATCTTTGCCAATTTCAAGAAGGCATTAATGTTCCAACTCTCTGGAACCGGTAATCCATTGCCGGAAATCAACGAGCTGCTCACCATTTTCAAGTGCTTGAAGCAGAACGGCATGACTCTTACCAAGCTGCAACGTGCACTCATCCTTCTTGCTGCTATTCCAGCAAGGTGGGACTCAGTCCCAG
The DNA here is from genome assembly GCA_037176845.1 of Paramarasmius palmivorus. Lineage (NCBI taxonomy): Eukaryota > Fungi > Basidiomycota > Agaricomycetes > Agaricales > Marasmiaceae > Paramarasmius > Paramarasmius palmivorus. The sequence goes on along the minus strand of JAYKXP010000194.1, from coordinate 72,335 downwards.
CTCTCTCCTTGCAAAAGAAGACAGATGAACTCAAGTTCACTGAAATTTGCGACACTATAGTTGCTGAATTTGAGCGCCATGATGTGAACAACACCTCTGCTATGCACCTTTCAGCTGTCAGACGCAAGGGGCGTGACCCTAACTATAGGGAATCCTGCCAGGGTCAGAACCCCAAGCCTAACGGCAAGGGTAAACCCTTTAAGCGTGGATCGCATGCTGGGAAACAACAACAGAAGAAGCAGCAGCAGCAGCAGCCGTCCCATCATCATCACTCTCACACAGCTATTGCCTCATTGGCATCTCGGATCAGACCCAGCACCTCTTCGGTCGCTTCCTTTAATCCAAATGGAGTTACCTCCAGGAGAGTTGAGACTAGATCTCTGCAGACCTATCAAGGTAGCGTACCCTCTGACTCTGTCTATAGTGACGTTGCTTATGCTTGAGCACTCTGTGAGCGTCTCGAAGCTCCTAGGTTCGTGCACAATCTCGAAGCCCTCAAGAATGTCATCGTGTCCAGTTCTGAGCGACTCCTCGAAGATTTCCCTGCGCCAGCTCAGAAACGTGCGCGTTCAGAGGAAATTGAGGAGAAGTTGGATTGGGGAACCAACGTGGAGGAGGTACCCCCTACTGATCTTGACGAGGACATGGGTCATACTGAGGAAGAGGTAGACAGGCTTGACCCACTTAGGCAAGTACCTCGCACTACACACAATAATGCAAACTCTAATTGCGCTCATCTTACAGCCGCATTTAGTAGTATATCAACGAACGATTTGTATCAACTATTCAATAGAATAAATTCGTTGTCTGATCATTATGCATTGTGTGATAAGTGTAAGGGAAAGAAACCAATGAATGATCTCATTCTTGCTGACTGGATCATGGATTCAGGTGCTTCTATACACTTTACCGGCAATTTGGGTGATTTTGCCAATTATAAACCATTACGAAATGGTCCAATGATCAATACTGCATCTAAACAAACTGAGCTTAAGTGTGAAGGCAAAGGATCAGTATTTTTTGATCACATCATTGAGACCAAAACTGGTTCATTTACAAGACGCACTATGTGCTTGTATCCAGTATATTATATCCTGAATTTATCTATTAGACTTTTGTCTATGGGAGAAATTTTACAAAATTCAGTTGTTATAGGCAGTCACCGAAAACTCAAATTCTTGAATAGAAATGAGCAGCAGACTATGCTTTGCCATCCTCATTCTCTTGGTGACCCAATTTATTGGTTACAAACTCACATTTCACCTGCTGAGGAATTAATTGCTGGTTCACTTGTTTCATCATCAAACTTTGAACTATGGCATAAACACTTCGGACATCTGTCTAAGTGAGTGCTTGAAAAAGCAAAGGAGAACACCGTCAAGTTCCCTCAGAATCTTTCGATTCTCACTGAGCATATTTGCTCTGGATGCACTGAAGGAAAAATGAAATCAAAGTTGTTTCCTCCTTCTGGCTCTCAAGCTTCAAGAGCCTTCGAGTGAATCCATTCAGATTTGAAGTCTTTTCCGGTTGAATCTTATCACTGCTTTAAGTGCTTCATGACGTTTTTCAACGATCATTCTTCCCATGGCTGGTTAATTTTACTCCATGCCAAAAGTGATGCTATCATGGCCTTGCAGAACTTTATTGCCATGGCTAAAACCCAACACAACTCCATCATCAAAGAATGGATGTCGAATGAAGGGGGAGAATTTAAATCAAAGGAATTTGATCAGGTTTTATTAGACCAGGGAATTAAAATTCTGCAAAGCGTACCGCATACACCACAACAAAATGGTCATGCTGAACGTTTTAATGAGACTGTCATGGACAAAGCACAGGCTTTACACTTCGACACATGTTTACCACAGTCTTGATGGGAATTTTGTGTGTTGCATGCCTTGCATGTATACAACCGTACACAGATCATTGGACGTCTCCAAGGAAAGACTCCTTTTGAACGGTTATATGGAAAAGCTCCTGATGTCTTGCAATTGCCAAGTATTAGGTTGTGGCAGATACGTTTACATTCCCAAGGATAAGAGAGTTAATAAACTCTCTCCTAGAGCCGAACTAATGACATTCATTGGCTATCAAGAGGGAATGAAGGGTTTTCTTTTCATGGATTCCCAAAACTATATTGTCAAAGCTGCTACTGCTCTTTTCGACGAGAACCTGTTTCCGAAGTGTCACGGAGTCGAAACCAAAAGGTGTAACTCCAGTAGCCTCTAAACCAGGTCCATCATTTATTCCTTTATCTTTGGATCAAGACGATGAACCTTCACATCATCCTTCACCTCCTACACCTGCAAAGGACACTGCACCTGATCACGATGGTGATCAGAGTCCAAGGCAATCAACACCAGAGCAGAGTCCGCCGCCGTCATCACCAAGCAGAAGCAGATCAGCTTCCGAAGGAGATAGACCATCTCTGGGTGAAATTGGATCAACAGATGACGATCAACAATTAGGTGTGGATCATGGAGTGATTCATCCTCCGGCACCACCACCTGTTGAGCCAACATCTGGTCCACAACAGAGTGATTCTCAGCCAAGACGCTCTGCTAGACAGCGGACAGGAGTTCAGCGCCCAGGCAACATATTTGGTGAACAAGCTGATCCAAATAATCCTGTGCAAGTACAGCAGGATGTTGACTGTCAGTCAGTTTGGAGAAAAGCCACGGGTGATACAGAGACTGGTCACTCCAGCTCTATACCCAGGCCTAGAGGTCGCAAGGCTAGACCTCACGGATCAAGCGCTTCACGCATTCCTGGCCCTAGTTCAGCACTGCCTCCACCTGACCGCTAAAGAGTCTGCTAACTGTATCACAAGTTGAAACAAGAGTGGTGCCATGAGGAGTCGAACCACAGACCTCCTGATTACATGTTAGGTGCTCTAACCACTGAGCTATAGTGCCTTGTCTACACAACAGAGCATGCCTCACTATATACACATTGCATATGCGACCCCACCTAAGGGATACACCAACATATGGGAAGCCGATGACACTTAAGTCATACTATTTGGCGGTATATAGCTATCATGATTATTGTGCAACACTGAGACCTGGACGTGCTAATATTCCCTATTCCTATAATCCTATTCCTATCTATACCAATGTAGCACTCCAATCCAGGCCCAGCATAACACCGCAACACGACTGGTCACGCTACAACTGAATCCCTGATGCATAAACTATCCCAGGAAGGGGGAGTAGCATTAGCGAATTTGCTCATTAATAAAGCAATTCCTAATCAAGACCTACCAAGTCCTTCTAATGTTTGAGAATGGACTTTCTGAGATATTGTGTGAATGCCTGAATCGCAGCAAAAGGAATGGAAGGCTGCTTGCCGCAAAGAACTTGAAGCACTTCGCAAGTACAAAGTCTTCAAACTTGTTGATCTTCCATCAGATTGCAAGACTATTAAGAACAGATGGGTATTCAACATCAAATCTGATGGTTGAAAGAAAGCTCAACTTGTAGCTAAAGGTTTTTCTCAAGTTGAAGGTGTAGATTTTGATGAAATCTTCTCACCAGTTGTTCATTATGAGTCTGTTCGCATGCTATTAGCGTTAGCAGCACTTGAGAACTGGCATGTATCTGCACTGGATGTCAAGAGCACTTTCTTATATGGCGAACTTGAAGAAGAAATCTACATGGAGCAACCTGAAGGCTTTAAAGTCAAAGGCCAAGAACGTAAAGTTCTATGCTTGTGCCAAGCTATCTATGGATTAAAACAAGCTGCACTTGTATGGTGGAGAGCGCTAACTAAATCCATGAAGAAATTAGGCTTTAAATGTTTAGTTTCTGATGCAGGCATATTCATCCATCGGGATGATCAAGGATGTCTCGTAATTGCTATTATATACGTTGACGATGCCTTATTTATCAGACCTGATCTGAAATACGTTGCCCAGAAGAAAGCCGAATTCATGAAGAAATGGGAATGTCGTGATCTTGGAGAAGCAAATGAGTTCCTATGTATGCGCATTCGTCGAGATGGTAATAGAGTCTTAATTGACCAAATCCCATATCTCAAGAAAGTGCTGCAACGTTTTGGAATGGAAAATGCTAAGGTAGCAAAGACACCTCTTCCTGCAGGCTATAAGCCAGTAGAGAACAAAGAGTCTGTCGACCCTGCTATTTGCTCTAAGTTTCAGTCAGTCATTGGGTCACTGCTATACATTATGTTAGGCACACGACCTGATATTGCCTATGCCGTTACTAAGCTATCGCAATTCTCGGCAAATCCTTCAAAAGATCATCTCAGCAAAGTGCTATATATTTGCCGCTATCTTGCTGGAACGTCAAACTATGCTTTAGTATATGACAGAAGATCAAATAAAGGATTGTTAGCATACACAGACTCAGACTGGGCTGCTGATCCCATTAAGTGCTGTTCTGTGACTGGATACTTTTACAAGTTGGCAAATGGCATATTCTGTTGGCAATCTTATGCACAGAAGACTGTCGCCCTTTCTTCAACCGAAGCTGAATACATGGCTCTTTCGGACTGTAGCCATCAGGCTGCATGGATCAAATCTCTTCTCACAGAGCTTGGACTTCCAAATCCAGCAATTCCTATCTGTGGAGACAACCAAGGCTCGATATTCATTGCCTCCAACCCTGTACAGGAACGTCAAACTAAGCACATTGATATACGTTATCATTATGTTCGCGAATCTGTCAAGAATGGAAAGGTTGATCTGTTTTTCATAAATGGAGATTACAATCCTGCTGATATGTTCACTAAGAATCTTGGCCATGTCAAGTTCTTGGAGTTCAGAAAGCATCTTGGGCTTGAGTTCTATACTCAATAAACTCACTCAATCCAGCAAAGGATAAAATGACTCACAATGAGGAGAAACAAGAACACATCTAGATTCACAACGCAGACCTAGCGATAATAGATGATGCCTTCACTTCCTTGTCCTCATATTCAGAGTCCTTCTATAATCCTAGCCGCACTTAGCGAGGGGGAGTGTTGAAACTATCTTTAGACTAGATTAAATCCACTCTATCTCCAAGCACCACTCGGAATTCCTTAGTCTTACTGTACGTACCACTTGGACTCCTATGCAGGTTACTTCTGTACTTTAGTATATAAGCTAGTTGGTATCTACTGGACTAGACAGTGCTTTACACACTACCAAGTCGCATACGCTTCTATCTCTCAACAGATATATTCATCAGGTAAGCCTCAGTCAATCCACTGCCACTGTGGTAGGCTAGGCATATGCTTCAACAGCATGTAGTAGGAAAGGAAAAGTTGAAGGGATCCATGTCAGCTGCAACATCTGCGACCTTCTTGACACCTTCCTCTTCAGCCGGAACAGGAATGTCGTCATCTGGCATGGGAGGTGGTGAACTCGACTGTGTCTACCCCACAACTCCATTCTCTCCTTGGTATGCTCATCCAGTGGATCTGGTTTGGTTGGTATGACTAGTTGATGGAAGCAACTTGTGTATTCGCCTTCACCTTCTTCGAGTGTGGTGGTTTGCTGTGGAGAGGAAAGGTCATTGGTTGGTAGGTCTTCATCTAGAGGCATCTTTTCGACTGGTGGAAGTGTGAATGCGGGAATGGGACTGTCATATGAGAGGTCCATGAGAGGAGAAGTGGACAGGTTTGCTGGACAGTATGATGTAAAGTCCAGTGGATGAACATGCTTGTCATCATCACCATTGTCAGATAGAGGTGAAGGCGGTGGTGGAGATGAAGATGGTAGACTGCTGTCAAGTAACATGTGTGTCTGGGGTTCACTGAGAAGTAGAGGATCGTCTGTGGTGGTTCTGTCTTTATCCATAAAGTATGCCTGTGTCTAGTAGCCTTTGTTGGAGAAGGAGTGATGAATATCTCTCTTGGAGATTCAAAGTGTTGAGTTGGCGGTTCGTAAGGGACAGGTGTAGCAGATTTACAATAATCTGATGCATTTGGATTTCTGAGATATATAGGTGTATGGTGTTAACTTTCTAGGCGTAGATAAAAGGAAAAGAAATACAACGTACCTACTTGAGGATAGCTGCGGCCATTGCAGTGATTTCAATCCTGATTAACAAGTGATTGTGATTGTCTGGCATCAAGTCATCTTTGGAAATACCAGCTTTATATGATTGTTGTTGTTCTTGTGAGACAGTGCCTTCATATTCTTCTCGACCAGGAAAGGTAGTGTTGGACAGAAAGGTGAAAGGGAGTGGTTGTGGCTGACATCAGGAAAAACCCAAATCATGAATTAGTGCAAAATAGACCTAACAAGGCCTAACAGGGTCTAAATAGAGGCCCTAGACGATTAGGCATTTTAGACCTAATTCGAAGTCCCCTTTTTTAATTACTCACAATTACTGCCAATTAGCCCCAAGTTAGTCCTCATATGGACTACGTTAGTCAAATGTTAGTACTATTGGCAAACAGTCAATTGGGGTCAGGGAATATATATCAAGGCTTTATTAACAGTATTGACATAGCAAACAACATTTTGTGTATACTACGAGTCTAAATAAAATATATCCCTGGATCCCTGCATCGTCCACCACTGATGAAATCGCAAGCTGAATCAACGCTACGAGAGATAGTCAGTGAAAACAACCTTGGACACGGGGGTCAAGTCACTTATGGGATGCCACTGTTACACTCCATACCTACAGGCTACAACTTGCCCTCAGGCCTCTGAGTCAATGGTCATGCTGAGCCAGAACAAAGATAATAGATCAGTACATCAATACTATACGTGGGCAGTAGTGGATACTTACTAAACTCATATGGTAGTCCTTTCCTGGCATTGTTGTACTCTGCTGGAAGATTCAGGAAGGCGCAGAGAAGAAGTGGCGCGCGACGCAGGGCGCCCGTTTATATATACCAAGGCTTACGTGAAAGGAAATCGAGAACATTCCTTGCTATACGTCATCTGGTGACGTGATCAATATAAGTATTGGTAAGGCCGGCGAGTGGCAAAGCCCGCTACCGCGCACCTACCTGCTCATCTTGCAGACTTTGGGAATAGCAAAGATACTATTTGACTCTTCTGAGATATGAAGGGATAATTCAAGAACTTGACATGCATGTATAAACTTCTCGGAATATATACACTGGCATAACATGACTCTGAGCTTCACAAACTGTAAGAGTGAGACCTGGATGTATAAATGCATGAAAATGCAGCATTGCCCCACCCCCCACCCCCAATATTGCTACCCCAAAGTAATCTAGGCAGAGACAATGTCACGGTATATGCATACCAGATCTGCCAAAACGAGTCCACCATGCATAATAAAATACACCGAATTCTTGCCAAAATCCTTTATTATCAGCAAATACCTGCAGCATCCGACAATAATGTCTTGAATCAAGACTACCAAAATCCGCCATTCCTATGTTGACACGAAAATGCCGACACAAAGCTGTCAGGGCTCTCGCGATATGGAGAGATGATCTGTTGTAGAACCAATAATCCAAGAAGTTGCGATGAAGCCATTGTTGACAGTGATTTTGTATGAAAAACCAAGCGGCCTTCCTTAGCTGGTTGTAATATCGCTGACTCAGAGGGTGAAAGGCATTGATATTAATGTCAACATTGGGATTCTTTGCGTGATGTTCCATGTCGCCATAGTCTGCAGCAAAGCCAGGGATACCAATCTAATGAGCGTGTACATTAGTGACATGCAAACAAAACTGTGCATCACGCACCATGAGATGAGCAGCTTTGAGCTAAGTAGTAAGACGATCCTGGTCCATCGACGTCCATATCGTTATGGGTTTGTCCTCATGTCCTTCGTTTCTTCAAAGAGGAACTTATGCCTTCCATGTCATCGGTCTGGAAAGCTCTTGAAGATTGTATCCTGACACAAGAGGGCACACCAATTGCATTCTAACCGTCCTGAGGTAGTTAGAGGTGAAGTTTCTTGTTAGTGCGTGCAAGTACAGAGACAGAATATGGATGAGGTAAAGTGCATTATGCAAGGAAAGAAAGAACCCATCAAAATGTGGTCAGATTTACGTGGTGCTTTTTTTCGCCAATCTCAGACATTGCAATAAATAGGGGAGAAGGAGGCAGATAATAGAGAGCCTTCGTATCTTGCACTTACCGAAATATCACAGAGGAAGGAGGAGAACTGAGGGAGATAGCGGCTGTCAAAGGTCGATGAGGTCAGACAGATTATGAGGAGAACTGCCATATAAGGAAAATTTGTGATGGCTCCGCAAAAAGTGGTGGACAGGATCGACCATTAAAGGCGTGCCCAAAAATGTCCGTTCGTTCGTTTGTTCAAAAAATAATTCCCTGATTTAGTAAATCCTTGATGGCGCCATGATAATGATCCTCGCGTCAATCGATTTTTCATCAATAGGTCAAATTCAGTGTCTACGCTGCCAATTTCTTGCTTTTGCAAGACCAGAATATCTCAGACAGTATAATGAAGAATAATCTCGCTGTTTGGTACCCTTTTAGCGTCGGGTGTGTAAGATCTTCGACCTTTCGCTGAGATCCTGCGGCGGGGACCGGAGCTTGATCTTGGCCATCAAATGCCTGCTATATTAGGGAATTATTTTTTGAACAAACGAACGAACGAATGAACGGACATTTTTGGGCACGCCTTAAGACCCACTACCTAGCGGTAGCGGGAATTGCCTTTTCGAGGATGCAATGATATTGGATCGCAAAGTCCCGGTGGTGCTTTCTGTCTTCAACCATCACACAATCCTTCATTCTTTGTAAGGTTTTATTACACTGCATCCAACCCAGCATCTAAAAAAAGTTCGTCGAGTCACTTATTCATGAGCCATAGATGTTTCTCATCGGTTACAAATTTCGGCTAACTCAGACCAAGTTATACCAAATTACAATTTCCCAGAATCTCCGCCACCAGATTCGGCCGAACTCGAGCCAAAACACCAAATTAGGCGCATTTGGATGATTTGGTCTAATTTGACCCAATTCACATTTTGGGTTTTTCCTGATGGAGGAGATGGCTGAAGGGGTCAGTGAGGCCTTGAGGAGTGTGCGATGGGAGAGAGGAAGAGTCGAATGACGCTCGAATGGCGCCCATGTTTGTCTCTCCTTCTGCCTGCCAGATAAGGCGTTGACACCGTTTCATTTCATCTATTAGGCTCGGGAGAAACAAGGACAACAACAATAACAACGCAAATATCACAGTACCCCTAGTTGTTGAAGAAGTTCTAAGCTATCTACGTCCTTTCGTGGACCACAAGCCAATGTTGGTGGAGATGCGAATAATGTGGTGTACAGTTGACCAGATAAACAATGTCTATGAAAACGAGGCTGGTATGTAGTTCTGCACCTTGGGCCAGTTATCTCAGCTCATTTTGTACTACAGAGAGAGCCCTTCAACAGCTGACTCGAAAGGCTGCTCCTAATACTTGCTACGATTCTGAGCGGCGCTATCCTCTGCTCAACTGCTATAAGCAATTGGATCTCGCCAACCCTCAGCAATACCCGCCGTGGATTAGAGTTTTGTATATGTAACTAGTTGTCGTGTTGGCAATGATGCGTTGTGGTCTTCTTAAGAGTCAACGAATCAGCCTCGAATTGAAAACGAAATAGACAACGAACACATACATTTCTACTGTTTGGCTGTAGCTAAAGAGATATGTAGATATGGTAAGGTACTCATGAACAAAACATCATAGATCATGAGTATGCCTCGCAGGCAGAAAATGAATGATTAAACCCAACCCAGAACGAATGGCGTACAAAACCCTAGTCATCGCCGCCACAGTTATCCCAACACCAGAAGATCACGTAGAAATCACGGCCTCTACACATGCACCTTCCCTTTCCCCTTCACTCGCCTTTGCCTCACCACTTCCTTCACCTCAGGAGGCGCTAGCGCGTCACCCTCGGTTTCGGGATCTCTGCGTGGTTTAGGTCCTAATTCTGTTTCGGGATTTTGGTAAGCGCAGGCGCAAGGCGAGTGGAAGCTTGGATTTAGCATGTACGGGTGAAAGTGGGGTAGACCGAGACGAGAAGATGATTGGAAGTGAGAGATCAACGTTCCGAGACCGAGACTGCTGGAAAGTATCTGGTGTTCAGATCCCTTGCTTTGCTCGTCGTATTCGGAATCGATATCGGACCATTCTTCTGGTTATCCCTGCTGGCTATATTCTCCTTCTACCTGGTCCTCACCCTGTTCCTCGTGTTCGTACTGTGTCGCATCTCGAGATAAAGGAGCTGGGGAATGTACCATCCTAGCCTCATCCGATGAGTGCCTGGGTGTTTGTAGAACGGAGACTGAGACCGGTCTCGGCGCATACTTGGGCTTTGATTGAGGTAGTAGTGTAACTGACGTTGGGTGTTGAAGATACCAGAACGAGGAAGAGGGTGAACAAGCTTGGGGAGTAGCGGGTACCCTAACCTTCCCTCGTATCTGTTCCTTCCGAATTACGCATGTGCGTCCGAGAAGGCCCGTGTGTAAACGTCAGCATGATGGTCAAGGTACATAGAAAAGAAGTGAGGTACCTATCGACCCTTCCAATTTCACTGCCTGCGATATCGATAAAGCAAGGGACTATTTCGTCCAAGCGTTTCCACTACCTGCGACATCCATTAGCCCTAGCCAAAGAGAAGAAAAAGACATACCCAAGGGTGATACTTTAGTCAAACACCCATCTAGGAACCTCCGCTGATCTTTATTCGAATTGAATGTACCAGTCCCGGACGAACATGAGCAATGTTTTTTTTATGAGCTCATCGAGAATACCGACGTCTTTCATAACTCGGGAGTGTTGGGAATGTGAAGCTGGTAGTTCTCCGGCTGTCAATTACCGTGTACAACTGAACTCATACACTCAAACCAAGACGTATGTCGAAGTGACAAGTTAGATGCCTAAAGCGTACATAATACGTCAGTGAGGCATGTCAAAGTTCGTCGATGAATGTTCTTACCAGCAAAATCGCCACACTGAGTTTTTCTTCCCTGGGATCCTCTTTCCGACGATTCTAGAATCCATTGACCATGTTCCGTTCGCTGGTACTCGGAGCTTCTTGGCCTTTGCTAGGGTATATCAAGCCCGCACGGCGGGTTGAAGCTCCATCAACCGCCTCGGTCTTTCCCTCTCCTGCACTCTTGGTTTTGGAGGTTCCACGTAGTTCTGTCTTTCCCTTCTGGATTTTTGTCGGTGCGGGTAAGGGATGAACGGTGGTTTAGGGTGCAAGGGGGCGTGAGGAAGGTTTGGGGTGTTCGGATTGAGGTCGGGATGATAGAGTTGGGAGATAGGAGAATAGTAGGCCATTGAATTCATTGCATAGGGAATTCGGCATTCGTTTGGGGTTTGTTTCTTCTTTGTTGTCAGAGTCGGAATCGGGTTCGAAAGAGCTGGGAGACTTCGAGTTTGTCTTCCCATCTTTCTCTTTCCTCTGGTTCCTGATCCTATTCAGCATCTACCTGGCCTTCACCTTCACCTTCCTGTTGCATTACATCCCGAGCCTCAGGCCTCAGTACTCAGTACCCAACAATGCACTCGTCAGGTGCTTGTAGCCTATGCCTTGAACAGTACAGGCGAACCCAGTCCCTGTCCTTGTTTTGCTCTCTCGGCGTGTATTTGAGTTTGGAGAGAGGTAGGAGTGTAAGCTCTGGGGAATCAGAACTTTTGGATGTCGAAGAGATAAGAGGACGAGCGGGAAGTGTAGGTGGTGTAGCGGGTGCACCAAATAGTTGGATTTGGAGCGTAGGTGGGCGTAGCAATCGTAGTTGTGCTGTGCGCGTATATTGTAAACGTTCTACGCGTAGATAGAAGAAAAGGAATATAACGTACCTGCTTGAGGATGATTGCAGCCCTTGAATGGATCCAAGGATGTTACATATCCTGATTAACGAAGGATTGTGAACATCAGGATCGCCAGCGTCGTGTGGTTGTTATTGTACATGTGAAGAGGCGGAACCCTGTGGCCCTATGTTCTTCTGGTTCAGGAGACGAGGTAGTGTTGGGTTGAAAGAGTGTAGTTGATGGGAAGGAGCGCTCCAGCATAGATAGATAGATGGAATATTTCTTGTGGATTTACCAACACCATCCCGCACCGAATACCTTTCCGCTCCCCTTCCCCAATGAAACTTACCTCGCGTATCTTATCGAGTCATGCACGAGGTGCCGGTGTGCGATGTGGGGTTACAAGGGGTCTCCTGGGCTGTAGAGCGATGAGTATGGTCAGGATTTACGCTCCGGAGGCACACAGGTCAATAGTCTCTCCTGTTTTACCTTTTCAACGTATTTTACTGACATTTCCCTTTCTGCAGCAGTGGAAAAGAATAGAACTTTAGCTTCCAGTCATATCAACGAGCCCAAAACATCTCTTCATTCCCCAGACGACAAGCGCGACAACCAGCTCTCTACTCTTTCCTATGCTTCTGCAACCTCTTTTGCCTATCAAATCCTCCAGCACCCGGCTTCGAGCTTGGATCCCCAGTCACCTAGGCTTCGCAGGGTGCGGAAATACCGGCTATCATTAGGCCTGTGGCAGCTACTAGCTGTTGCATGGCACCGACTTTTAGCCACGCCAACGCAGAGGTCTGATGCATGTTGCTGGTGACCTTATCCGGGCATGCAACGCTTGCCAACTGGAATTGTTGGCTACTCGGGTCGTTCCCAGAACACATCCGCGTCACAAGCTACGCATACTCCAGCTTCTGATACCTGTAGTCCAAGCGAATCGGCATATCACGCACTCGTCGCGATATCACCCATTCTCAGTTCCCTTTGCTCAGCCATATCACCAGTCTCAAGCCGGTGAGCGTTCACCTGGGATGCACTAGTTTCGACAACGGTTTCTCGACGTCGAGGTCGACAAGAGTCAGTGCTCATGGAAATCCTTCAATATCAGCATCCAAACTTCTCTTCCCTTTCTTCCATCATCAACATGCGACCATCCCCACTACAGTCTGACCCGCAAACGACCTTGTACCCCATTCTACCCTTGATATTGAGGAGCACCGAATGATTTCGTGTAGCTTGTGTCTCAAAACTTGAGCTTGAGCCAACGAGCATCGATGTCATTTGGCTTACACCGCGAACCTGCCGTACTGGGGTGGCAAAACGTCCGGTGAGTGTTGTTCCTATGTTTTCAAGTTTTTTCTGATAGATTTTCTTTTACTCTACCCAGCCTTAGAGTATTTGGAACTTGCGAATCAGAGCCCAGGTAGCCCCTCGTCGTACTCGCGTTACTTTGGCTATGTAGGCCTGGGTTTCAAAATTTCATCGATGCTGGGCTGGATTGATGGTGATAGTTCGGTGAATCTGCACGTTTTCTGATGGAGATGACCTGTTTTCAACGTCACGTATGTCAATCTAACAAGCGTCGAAAATCCTGCTGACCATCTGCCTTTCGCAGATACTATATCCTAGACGGGCTGATTCGTTTATTTTGAACCCGCTCTCCACATCTTCCTTTACTTGGATCGCCAACTCGAAGGCCCAGGCTCGAGTCATATCCGCGATCACCGACTCTCAAGTCATGGATACGTTTGGGACGGTCTTTCCTTCAAATCTTTATCTTCCCAGCCGTTTCCTACGCCTTCAGCAGCCTCCGATCCGGATGATTTACAACGCACCCTAGGTTTAGGGGCCGTAGCTGCAGCTGATGATGTCGTTCCCGGGCTGATATGGTGTCTTCAGACGACGTGATAGACAGAAGCGTCGACCGCCCTGAACATTATGGCATAGAATCCTTCCGCTCCGAGATCAACTATTCCTCGCAACAATGGCTCTTTGCCATTGTTCTAGCCGCCGAAGTCTGAAGGCTATCCTCCGCCTTCGCTTACTTCGGGTTCCGATATACTCTTGTCTTCATTCCTAACGTTGGCGGACTGCAGGTGTGTGCACTTTTGCATCGTGTTTTCTTCCGTATACTCATCTTGCTCCAAAGATGGCCAAGTCCAACTCGCCATGTCCATACTGTCCGCTTTGTAAACCGTCCCTGAGACGATGGCCACACACTATTGTCGATCTGTCCCTTATACTTCTTCATTGCAAGATACGGGGATACGACTTTCGGTTCAAGCGATGCATATGCATGCTGCAGCTTGGTATGTGGTCGAACTTTTCTCTTCGTTGCTGGGGGCTAAACATTGGTTTACAGTGTGACTAGTCCATACCCGAGGCTGATCGTTCCGAGGCATCGGGAGCGCGAGGGTCCAATGGTGTCGACGAAGACGTCTCCTCACCAGCAGAAGAAGACCTACCTGGACTATCCACACGTGCCAATGAAGGAAGAAGTAGCGTCGGTGCTAAAGGTAGAACCGACTCGGACTCTCGAGAAGAGGGTGTCGACACCGAATTGATGGCTGCTGCATCCCCGAGCATCCTATACATCAAGTCAGTCCCTTAGGAGTTCGAGATTGAGAAGCAAGCGACCTTGGAAATGATGGATCGCTGGGTCGAGTTGGCTGGAATCCTGACGAATGATGCTTATGTTTTACGCGTACAGTGGTTTTATCAGTTACTGAATGTCGTGTATTCTTGTCAATGCATGTGTGTTATTTTGGTATCATTGTTCATTTTAGCCAGGCTATGGGTGCTGAGGAGTACTAGCTGCGAAAGCGGTTGAACGAATCGGCGATAAACGTAGGACGATAAGGATAACAATTCAATCCAAATCCGCTGCAGTATTCCAATATGATGTTCAAGTTTCGAATCGTTTGAGTGTTAGCCTTCTAAGAAGCACTCTACTTACAAATACAAGGAAAACGATAAGGAGAAGGGACATTGGGCGCTTATCGTCTCTTGACCTCCAACTCCCATCATCCAACACGTCCCTTCTATTTAGCGTTTACCCTAGGCCTTTCCATTGTGAGTGTTCAGTGGCGTATTCATCGGATGGTACTTTATTCACCCATGTAATTTCACAGGAAGCGAAAAATTGCGGCAAACACAACCCCAGCCCAGCATCGAGGCTTTGACGGATGCACAGGAACTAAATCGCGACCGCACATTCCATCATACCCGTAAAGCGGATGTGCCGCTACGCCATCTATTTCTGTAGGCTTCGTGCTATAGCTCTAGGTACGAGGACCAACCAGACCACCCGTATCTCAAAATAAGGACTAAAATTATTATCCAGGTACAGACGCATTTTTGGTTACTCGAGTCGGAAGTTGGCTTCACAATGGAATTAGCGGAGCAGAATCCTTCAAAGGCATGGACGTAATCTTCGATACGAGCGCTCGGGGTGTTATGATATCTAGACTTTTAGTGGGCAGTTTATTGCTTCCTCCGCATATGGTTCTCATTCCGTCTTCCACAGCGACAATTGTCTACTCAAGGAATCTCAACCCCCGTTGAAGAATGCACAAGCCAGCTTGAACGCCTCGTGTACATCGATTTGGATACTCATGCCCAACACCAATGCATATTCTGCGTAGCAGTAACGCCGTGTTAGGGATCCGTGACTCGTTCTACCGATACGTCCAGAATGAATACCTGGTCCCCTAAACCGACAACTTCTAATTACTCCTTGTCATCTAAACCACATGTCGGGCGGTGTCTTCTTGGTTCCTCGGCTCATCGTTTTATGAGGCCGAAGTACGCTAGGAGAGGCTAGGAGCGATAGGATAGAATCCTTGGCATCAAAAGCTCTGTCATGTCTCACGCTCGGACAGCGCGTTATCGGATAGGATACGAGGAAGACATCTATCGACTTGGAGACGGATCATGACTTCATCGACGTCTTCAAGTTCTCCGACAGGTTCCAGCTCTCATGATATGGTTTAGGCTGGCAGGGCGACGCGACGACTCGCGAGGCTGGCTTTAGTAGCTGTGGATAGGTCCTGTGTTCGCGATACGATGCCATCGGTAACGCACTCAGTGCCCGGTTTCCAAGCCTGGCATGCTTGCAAATGCACATCGTTAACTTCAAACACGGATCTTCACAGAAAGCTATGTTTGCAAAGCAGAGACTTGGCTCTGCATCACTGGTGCGTGCTTCCCTGTTTTATGCCTTCAGCTCCCACCTGAAGTCACATCATAGCGATGATCTCGATCACTGCTACACTCTGTGAAGGTAGATCTGACAGCGTCGATATACTGGAACCCGACCTGGTAAAGGCTTTTTGAAAATACACTGTGCCTTCTCATGGATTTCCAAAGTCTACGCAAGCAAGGCTTAGATGGCTATGGTATCAATGGGGCGGCTCTGTAGTATAGCCCATCCCGAGTGGTCCTGGGTTTTGTACATGTCGTTATGAGCCTCGTTATCGACGGTATATGGGCTCGTGTATAAACTGGCCAAGGATAGAGGATTTGGGGAAACTCGTTTAAGGCTTGAAGTTGGAGATACATCACGGTCTGAGTGAGCACTTTCATAGTCTTTCTATACTTCCAGGATGTTATTAATGCCGCATTGTCAGTAACGACATAATCAATACAATTTCGCTTCTCGCAGCAGCTTGTGTCCAAATTTAAATTCTTGCACACCAATGGCATGTCGTCCTCACCAATAAGATGACGCCTCCTTGCCACAATGAAGAAAGCGTATCATCCCCGACACCCATATCCGACGTGACTTGAACAGCTGCTCAGCACTACGGGCCTTCAAAGCTTCAACATCCCCAGTTCACGCCAAAACCGCGCCAACCTCCTACCGGTCCATCAATTCCTTCCGTTCACCTCCTCTTTGATTCCTCCCGCAAGTGGGTAGCCATCTTACACGTCAGACGTCTACCGAAAACGAAATTCACGCGAAGATCGATTGAGTGAGCACCTCTTTTTCTCGCTTTGTTCCGCTGTTTAACGTTCATTCCAGACTCTAGGCATCTTTATCGCCGACTTTTACTGGTACTACACTATCGCTCGCTCAGGGACCTGGAAACAGCATCGAAACCATCTACGTACGGTACGTTCTTTCAAATCTATCTACTTCACACTCGACGCTGATTCGTCCACGATCGAAGATCGTCTATATTCAAAGGTGCGAGTCCTGGACTCTGAAAATGTGAAGACTATCATTACCTCCTTGGATGCCTCAAGCTTGGCTTTCCTAAGTGTATATAATGCCTATACCGATAATAAAATGCTCTACTCCAGAACCTCCTGAATCCGAGACCAAGCGTGCCAAAGTCTGAGAAAGATTGCACAACGAGGCGTTGCAAGGTTGTACAGAAATACACAATGATAGATACGTTACAAACCGTCACCAGGTCAGCGTTTCCTTCACCTAACCATCCTCACCACATCATGAATCCCGAGTCAACTATGACGAGTGCTATGTCGTATCCACGAGCCCCAAGCTCTGTGGATAAACCTGTCCCAGGAGATGGTGTTGAGCATGACAGGCTCGATGATCAAGACTAGGATAGTGCGGAGACTTCCGTAGGTGCGTCGGAAATTGGTGCTTGGGTAGCGATTCGGTTTCGGTGGGATCGTAGAGGCATCAAGACGAGGCGCAATGGAGTTGATGTATGGGCTGAAGCTGATAGGCTAAGGTTACCCAGGCTTTCGGCTGATCACCCGATACTGTTGCTGCAGGAACTAAAAGACACCCCAAAGACACGAATCCTGTCCAACGGCGATCCGTACCCCACTTCCGCACCAGATGACGACGCTCAGGTCGCAGAGTTCGAGAACGATGGGGAACGCGCAGCAGAGGAGCGGGATGTGATTGCGCAGCAGAGTTCGGTGATGGGTGTTTCAAAGATAGGGCTGTAGGAACCGCGTTCAGTGTCAAAACATGAACGATATACGGGTTGACATACTTACCTAACCTACGAGCCGACCCAGGATCCACCTGAACGTATCTATTGTCACGTATTCCATGCTGAGATACGCAGTAAGTCGGTTTTGATGCTGCGATAGCCTGCAAGTCCGATGTAATGCTTGCGTGGGTGCAGGTTTATGCAGCGAGGATGTAGGTGACGAGGAGTGGCGATTGGGCCCAAAGGAATAGCGGTGAGGCCAAGATACCCAAAAGGTTTGTGCAGGTGAAGGTATGAGAGATGGAGATGTTCCGGGATGTGGTAGTTATCGAGGTGTTGATGATAGACGTGCTGTGGGCCGGCAGCACATATTACATTAGTGTTTTTGGTCTTGGGTTTGGAGCAGCCGCCAGAGAAGGCGGGCGTAACAGTCGTAGTCGTGTTGTGGGTGTGTTGCCAGTATTTTTGTATAAAAAGCGATTAAAACACATCTACTTGAGGATTGCTGCAGGTCTCGCTGCTGTATCGTCTTCGGAATCACCAGCTGAGCATGTTACTTCTTGTTCTTGTTTTGGCGAGGCGGCAGGTTCGGATTCTTCTGGTTCGGCGTGTGGGGTGGCGTTGGGGAGAGAAGTGGAAGGGAGAGTTTGGGGCTGGGGAGAAGGCCGATGAGGTTGAGGTTCGTGTAGTGGGAGAGAGGAAAAGTCGAAAGAATCCGGTGCTTCTACTGCTTTCTCGACATGTTCCTCCTCGGCCGGAACGTCTCCATCTAGCACGGGAGCTGGTGAACTCGACCATACGTCAAACAGTACCTTGTTAAGCGCAAACGATGCTATTTCCCCTTGTCTGTTGGGTTTGTTAGGCGAAGAGACTCAGAACGCATGGGATGGGAGGTGGTTCCGTCTTTATTTGCAGAGTACGCCTGTGTCTGATAGCCTTTGTTGGAGAAGTGATGGAGATTCAAAGTGTTCGAGGTTTGTAGGGGACAGGTGTGTCTCGCATGCGCAGGTAAGACGTCGACGTGGATCGATGCCCCTCGGTACTTTCGGCCTCGCTTCGGCCTGGAAGCTGAGCGCTGAATAAAAATTCTGTGCATGTGGTTATGACATGCTTGATATAGATAGCTTGACCGACACGTTGCACTCTTCGCCAGCTCTTCACGCATCACTTATTCGACGATAATTGTTGAATGGCGCTCCTCCGAAATCTCCAGCAGTTATGGCGGACTATCGTCCCCGACCAATACGGTCTATCTTCCAGTTCGACATCCCCCATTCCCGTTCGACAGTCACCCAGTATACATACGTCGATCCCGCCTACGGGAGTTACTGTGGGCGGTGACCATGACTCAACAATATCACCCCAGCATTCGTCGGACTCTAGTCCTCATATCTCACTGCCTCCAGAGCCCTCGACCCCTACTTCCAATCAACAATCCTTGCCTCCGTCTACTGTACCTACAGGCTCTGGACAACCGCATACGAGGATCAGCATGAATGATCCACTCTCACAAGTCAATCTCTCAACTCCGCTTATGGGAGTTGCAGGGGGCGGTGACCGTGACTCGACAAAATCACCCCAGCGTTCGTCGGATTCTAGTCCTCATATCTCACTACCTACAAAGCCCTCGACCCCTACTTCTAATCAACAATCCTCGCCTCCGTCTACTGTACATACAGGCTCTGGACTACCGCATATGGGGACCAGTATGAATGATCCACTCTCACAAGTCAATCTCTCAACCCCGTCTAGGGGAGTTGCAGGGAGCGATGACCATGACTCAACAATATCACCCCAGCATTCGTCGGACTCTAGTCCTCATATCTCACTGCCTCCAGAGCCCTCGACCCCTACTCCTAATCAACGATCCTCGCCTCCATCTACTGTACCTACAGGCTCTGGACTACCGCATACGGGGATCAGCATGAATGATCCACTCCCACAAGTGAATCTCCATTTTCCCAATGTCGACTCCAATGGAGGATTCGGGCATACCATACAGGGCGATCAGATTAATAACATTTACAAGACTGAGAATGGTGCGTCTTTTGACCCTGCTTTCCTCAACACCGCTGATTTTGGACTATAGAGTCAAGAGCATTTGAACGTCTGGCCGAAAAAGCCGCACCCAATGCTTGCTATGATTCCGAGCAGCGTTTTCCTCCACCCAATTGTCATGAAGGCACCCGTGTTCAGATGATTGCTGATATCAGCAAATGGATCGAGGACGAGTCCAAGACCACCAGTATACTGTGGCTACACGGTACGGCTGGCATCGGCAAGTCGGCGATTGCGCAACACATTGCTGAAAAGTACTCAGCTTGTGGGATGCTCGGGGGTGCATTTTTCTTCTCGCGGAATGACAGCTCTCGGGATAACATCGGTCCCTTTGTAGCTAGTCTTGCATACCAATTCTGTAAGGCTGGCTCCCCGCTAAGGGAAGCTCTCGGTCCACAAATCATCGAGAATATTGCCAGAGATCCCAACATCCTCCATACTTCCTGTGAGAACCAGCTTCAGCAGCTGATTCTCAATCCATGTCATAGGGTAGAACAGACAATGCAAAATGTTCTCCCAAATCTTCTCATTGTTGATGGCCTTGACGAATGTGTGGATATTGATGAACAAGAGAGAGTGCTGGAACTCCTCCGAATGTTGCTTGTCGCTCACACTTTCCCTTCATGGATCATCCTCCTATGCAGTCGGCCTGAGCCCGCGATCCGTGATGCCCTTCACCACCCGAGTTTCAATCAACATCGAATCTCATATGACATGAACATGTCGGACCATTTGAATCGTGATATTGCAAAATACCTCAATGATGAATTTTCCCGCCTCAGAAGGAAGTACCAAAGGGTCTTGAGGCAAGAGGGTGCTACATGGCCTGGACATCATGTTGTCAATGAGCTTGTGGAGAGAGCAGATAAGCAGATGATTTTTGCAGTCACAGTCATCAAGTATATTGATACTCGAGATGAGCTTCCTCAAAGGCGGCTAGAAAGAGTCTGTGCTATCTTTGTCAAGGCTGGAATGTGTTCTCCCTATTCAGCACTGGATGTTCTTTATCATGACATCCTTGTGTCATGTGGAGAATGGGAACAAGTACAGCCTATCCTTCGGCTGCTTCTTACACCTCATGAACCTCCACTTGAAGTGAGGACAATGGAGAAAGGCAATACTGCCTGGCGCTCTCCTGCAATAATTGCACAATTTTTGGGTGTTCAGGAAGCCCAAGTTCAAGTCACATTGGATAAACTGCACTCTGTACTCCAGATTCCTTCAGATGACAACAATGATCATTACAAACATCCCAATAATGATCATTACAAACATCCCAATAATGTATACATTGCCCATGCTACATTCCCAGAGTTTCTTGGTGATCGCTTGCGGTCTGCCAAGTTCTTCACACCAAAGATGACACAGTCTGAATATTGTGAACCTTTGGCAATGTTCTCACTTGGAGGCTTGTTGGATCTTGCTCGTTGTTATCCTCCATATCACATAGAGGCTTCCACTGAGGCCATGTTGTCATGGGGGAAGAAATTTGCATATATGGATGTTGCTCTGCGATATCTTATACTCTATGGGTGGACATTATGGAGAAATGTGACTTCCCCACTGAGTCTCAACCTGGTTGAGGCACTGTCCAATCTTGATATCTATCCTTTCATCACTTTGTGGTGTCAAAAGGAGCGTCAAGCGTATTGTACCAGCAATATCAAAACTGACATTAAGCTGGAGGAACAGATTAAACGAGCAAAGGTTTGTAATCAATTATTAAGCCTATTGTATCAAGTGTCTAATATGCTGTTACTTAGTCCCAAGAGTCAATGCCTTGCAAAGTCATAAAGAGATTAGAAGAATTTAATGGCATTGAAAGCCTGAACCTTGCCTTTCCTCCAGGCACCCAAGGCAATGATGTATTTGTGTGGATGTGGTGGACAGGCCATCGTTGCTGGGGCCCAACTACTACAGGCTCTGGTTTATTCTGGGCGAACTCCCCTTTCTTACCTCCCATCAATTCACGAGCTGAGCCTCTATTGTTACCTCTGGACTCTTTAAAGTATGGAATGTCAGTTCCTCAGAATTGGATCCAAGTTGCCTCTGTTACAAAGGAGAATGTAGAGTTGGATGTCAAGTTACATAATGCAATAGACAGGGAAAAACATATGCTCCTTGAGGACATACGAAACAATACCAACTATAGTGTTTCAGAAGGAATTGTCATGGTGTGTACATGTGAATCCTGCATCATTTCTAAGTTCTAACTATTCACCAGGAAGATGACCTACTTCATTACAGAAAAATAATCAAGGAGCACCTGAAAATTATTCAGGGGCTTCCAGTAGAGCTCCATGATACTGAGGACCCAGAGGCTTTCTGGTCTTGGGTGGATTGTGATGACGAGAATCACAATGGCAGTTCTGCTAGTTCTTCAATCCTGACTAGCAGGCATAGGCTGGATAGCTCCTTGTCTTGCGTGGGAGACACCTACACTGGCTGGAAACAAATGTTCCAGTGGTGTCCATATCACTCCAAATTCTGCCATCTATATCACGGTTTGATATATTAAACATGTTTGTCATAATATCAAATAGAACAACATGATTTCACTAGCTAGCCTTTGTGATGTACAATCATTCAACCAGGAGGAAAACACATATGAAAAACACACTCAACAGAGACAACAACAAACAAATAGACATTGTTCATCTATAGGTATATAAAGGTAAAAACAGACATATATACAGTACGGTATATCAGCGCATATCATAAGTAACATATCATATATCATAAGTATGCCAGTACGCCTCTCGGGCAAAAAATGAACAAGTATCAAGTAGATGAGGGCCCAGCCCAGAACGAACGTACAACCCAGTCGTTGCCACAAAATAACCCAACACAAGACACATAAGAGATCGTCTGCAAATCACGGCGTCCTCGCCGCCACGACACCCTGAAAACCAACACCCCAACTCACAGCCTCCTCGCAGGCAAACGACGCCACAACACCCTGAAAACCAACACCAAAAAATCACGGCTTCCACGCAGGCACCTTCCCCTTCTCACCAGCCTTCTCCCGCTCCTCGAAACTCTTAACCAAATCCTTCACACTACTCTTCCTCTTCACCTCCTTCACCACCACCTTCACCTGTTCCTGTTCCTTCTCCGGCACAGAAACAGGCCTAAGCTCCTTCAACCGCCTCGGCCTCTCCCTAACCCTCGCCTTCGGTTTCGGAATCTCCACATGGTTGAGGTCATCTTTGCCTTTGGGTACTTTGGTTGGGACAGGTACTGGGCGGGCAGGGGTGTTGATTTGGCGGGGGCGTGCTGGTGGAGGCGGGGGTAAAACAGGACGAGCGGAAGGTTTGGGTTTGGGTTGAGGTTTAGATGATAGTGTAGGTAGATAAGAGAAGAGTAGACCTTGGAGTTTACCGCCTAAAGTTGTTCGGCGTGATTCGGGGTGTGCTTCTTGATCAGAGTCGTTGTCAGAGTCAGGTTCGAGAGAGAGAGAACGAGAGACTTCGAGTTCGTCTTCCCATTCTTCTTCCTCTGGTACGTCTTCCTGTTCTTCGCCTTCACCTTCTTGCTCCTCAGGTTCCTGCGGCGTCGTTTCCAGAGACGAAGAACCCGAAGAGTGCACCTTCCTAGCTTCGTCCAACAGGTGGCCGTACCTAGGCGCTTGTAGGACGGATGGCTTGAACGGTGCTGGGGAAGGTAATACCCAGTCCTTATCCTTTGGTGCGTATTTGAGCTTGGATAGAGGCAGGGGTGTGAATTCCGGTGTGTCGAAGCGCCATACGTCGGTGACGGGACGAGCAGGGACAGTAAGAGGCGTAGCGGGTACACCGACTTGTCCTCTTGCTTGTTTCTTGCGTATGGCGCGTGCACGGCCAAGGAGTTCATCTCTGCGAGAGGTGGTGTGAGTAACACGAAAAACGGAAGAAGGCAAAGAGAGGAAAGACTTACCGACTCCAACCAACTTCACCTTCTTCGCCGCCTATTAGGTCAATGAACCTGTCGACGACTTCGCCTAGGTCGACTTGGTCTACGGGTTTCATGTTGCCTTCAGCATCTACCACAAGTGTTAGCACCAGCCGAACGCAAGAAAAAAAAAGGGAAACATACCAAGTAACCGAACGTCGGTAAAGCATCCGTCAAGGAACCTCCAATGGTCTTTATTCCAATCCGATGTACCCGTCGCCGGCGGTCGTTTGGGTGTCTTCGTTGTCTTCACCGGCGTAGAGGTGTTGGCATTCTCGAGCGTAAACGATGCCTCGTCGACCAGTTCATCGAGCACGCCGACGCTTTTCCTCGGTACACGAGGACGCTTGGAGATACCTGACGTTGAGGAGGAGGAGATGGTCTTTCGGCGGAGGTCGTCGACGGTTTGGTGTTTCGTCTTGGGTTTGGAACGGCGGCGGAGAAGGAGACGGGCGTAGCAGTCGTAATCGTGCTATAAGTATACCGTTAGTGTCTGGCGTGCAAGTAGAAAGAGGATGTAATATACCTGCTTGAGAATTGCGGCAGCTCGAGCTGCAGCGCGTGGGTCAGAGGAGGTGATCTTGATTAACGAGGGGTCGTCGTCGTCTGGGTCAGACTCGTCTTCGGAGCCGTCAACTTCTTGTGCTATTTCTGGTTCTGGTTCTGGTGAGGCGGTAGGTTCTTGTTCTTCCGGTTCTTCTGGTTCGGGGTGTGAGGTGGTAGGAAGGGAGGTAGAAGGCAGAGGTTGTGGTTGGGGAGAAGGCAGACGGGGTTGAGGTGCGTGTAGTGAGAGAGAGGAAAAGTTGAATGGATCCACGTCGGCTGCTACATCTGCATCCTTCTCGACACCTTCCTCCTCAGCCGGAACATCGTCATCTACCACGGGAGGTGGCGAACTCGACCGTACGCCAAACAGTGCCTTGGCACGCGCAAACGACGCTGTCTCCCTTCGCCGGTTCGGCTTCGTGGGTGACGAGAACGCACGAGAAGGAAGGCCTAGCAGGGAGAGGTCACGAACGAGTGGTGACGAAGGTGCAGGTAGTTCTGGAGGAGGTAGAGTTTGGGACCGGTCTAGTTCATATGGGTAAGGCGACACGGGTCTACCCCACAACTCCATTCTCTCCTTGGTACGTGCATCCGGCGGATCTGGTTTAGTTGGGATAACGAGTTGACGGAAGCGACCGGTGTATTCGCCTTCGCCTTCTTCGAGAGTGGTGGTTTGTTGTGGAGAGGAGAGGTCGTCTGCAGGCAAGTCTTCGCCAAGAGGCACCTTTTCAGCTGGTGGAAGAGTGAATGCGGGAATGGGACCGTCGTATGAGAGGTCCATGGGAGGAGAGGTTGATAAGTTTGCTGGACGGTACGAGGTAAAGTCCAATGGATGAACGTGCTCGTCATCATCGCCGTCGTCGGATAGAGGTGAAGGCGGCGGTGGAGATGAAGGTGGTAGACTGCTGTCGAGTAACATGCGTGTCTGGGGTTCACTGAGAAGCAAAGGATCGTCTGTTGGACTTGGAGGAGGCATGGGAGCACTCAAATCGAGGTCTGGAGGTGGTTCTGTCTTTATCCGTAAAGTACGCCTGCGTCTAGTGGCCTTTGTCGGAGAAGGAGTGATGAATATCTCTCTTGGAGATTCGAAATGTTGAGTTGGAGGTTCGTAAGGGACAGGTGTAGCAGATTTACGATAATCTGGTGCATTTGGATTTCTGAGATAGAGCTGTTTGCGTGGTTTAGGATTTGGAGTAGTTTGTTGAGTTGTAGCGGTAGATGGACGCTTTCGTTTGTGGATTGGCTGTAAATCATCTTCTGGAGGAGGACTGATGAGGTGAATAGGAGCTGGAGACATGGACGGCGTTGGATTCGACGGCGGCTTGTTCTCCATTGTTGCAGTAGTCAAAAAGGTTCCCTTGTTCAACATCATGTGATCGCTTCGTCTCTCATTGTTCTCGCGTCCTCATTTCTCCCACACTTCCCTCAAGAGTTCTCATTCACTCTAGCTTTCTCTCTTGACTCACGACAATTCGCTGCTCAACGCCTACTGTTTAACACGACACATATTCCTCGCAGCCTCTACCAGTCCTCCCTGACGACGACCTAAATACAATGTATCCAAGTGCACGTAATGCCCTGTCATGAATGTTCGACCCTTGTGCCCATTACACAACCGCTAAAGTCGGTATCCAATCTCAGAAAACTCGTGCCCATCGCCCGGTACTCGCTCCTGCCTACCGATTCTATTTCCATTTCTTTCAAGCAGGTAAAGTCGCAGCCTACCAACTCGCGAACTCAATTCAACCGCGCGCGCTTTTGAGAGACAAAAAAACAGATCCCATTTTGCGTAATAATAACAGTACAAGCAAAGCATTAAAAAAACACTACCCTTTGTTGTCTAAATGTCTATTTTACCATGATGATGATACAAACTATTTTTGTGCTTCCACCACACCCACAAGCCCTTTACTGCATCCTTCCAAGAACCCGAGGTTGAGAAACATCCGCCATGTTGATGAATATGTCGTCGGCGGGGTGACGGTAGAGTGGTGCACGGAGACGCTTCTGGTCAAGGTGGTGTCCGATGAATCCGATGCTACGGCCGAGGACGAAGAGACCGTTGAGGGTACCGATCTATAACGGGATTGTAAGTAAGAGTTCGTGAACGACGACCTGGAGAACATACCTTGATGTACTCATCAGCTTCCTCAGGAGTGAATGCACCACTATCTCTCAACAAGTCAACGAAGCAAACAGCGATACATCCGTCAACGTTAAGAATGAGGGTATCCTTCTTGGATGTCGTAACCTTCTCGACAGCGAGAGCATAGTCCAAGAGACTGTGCGAAGGGAAGTTCTTGCGAACGTATTCCTTGACGAGCTCAACACGGAGATCAGGGTTGTTGACGCTCTTGATCTTGTGGCCGATACCAGAGACTATCACAAAGTTAGAGAAAAGTTGCACCGACGAGAATCACATTACTCACTGAGCTTGTTGGCCTTGCGAGAGTTGTCGACAAACTCTCTTGGTGTCAGACCAGTGTCACGGGCGTTGGAGAACATGGAGGCTGCCTCGTCGAGAGCACCACCGAATCGGCTACCAATGGTCAACAGACCCGAAGCAAGGGAAGAGATCAAGTCCTTTCCAGCACGGGTGGCGACAATGGTGTTCATGGCACTGTGCAAAGTATCAGTCATTGATCATGTAAACCATCGAAGGCTACTCACCCAGAGACGGCAGGACCGTGGTCAGCAGTCAACATGAGCACCATCTCAATGAACTTGGCAGCCCAGGGAGGAAGGCGGCGCTTGAACCAGAGCAGAGAAACGACACCACCAAGACCGATATCGTCCTTGAAGACATCAGAGATACGCATACCAGCGTACAACAGCTCCTGACCACGCTCGTCGGAGATGGTCGAGATGAAAGCAGCGGGTTTACGGATGAGTCCGAGTTCCTGTGCCCACTTGTAGTCCATGGGAATAACAGGTGGTTCCTTCTCAGCAACTTCCTTGATGGTACCATTGTTGACGAGACTCTGGTAAGTCTCCCTGAGGAGGTTGGGCAGATCCTCAAAGGTATCAGGAACAAGGAACCCAGCCTGCTTCATAGCCCTGTTCTTCGCATCGGCAGTCTCCATATCAGAGTTGGCCATCGATCCAGCGTGTCCGAATTGGACTTCAGTGCTGAACATCTTGGCACAAGTACCAATAGCCCAAGCGACGATAGGCTTCTTGATCTTGCCGGTCTTGACGGCTTCAATGACACGGTACTCTTCGATACCACCGACTTCACCGAGCAAGACGAGCATCTTGCAGTCGGGGTCAGCCTCATAACGGAGGAGATGGTCGATGAAGGTGGATCCGGGGTAACGATCTCCTCCGATGGCAATACCCTCGTAGGTACCGTTGGTGGTGAGGGAGAGGATGTTGTTGAGTTCGTTGGACATACCACCGGATTTGGAGACGTAGCCGACAGAGCCGGGGCGGTAGAGCTTGGATGCGATGATGTTGTCCATCATACCTCCAGAGTTACCAATCTTGAAGCAGCCGGCTTTGATACCACCGACAGTGGCGGGACCGATGATCAAGACGTTGCGTTGGACGGCTTCCCAGAGGATCTCCCTGGCGTGACGCTCAGGAACGCCTTCGGCGATGATGGCGATGCATCTGATCTTGTCGCTGTGCTAGTGGGATGTCAATATCAGTTTGTTAGGATGCAGGAGGACAGACCACTTACTCCCTTCAAAATCTCCATGGTGCTACCGAGCACACTACGGGAGGAAGCAAAGTTGACGACGACATCAACGTCGGGGTGCTTGGCAGCAGCCTCACGGACGCTGGTGTAGACAGGGAGAAGAGTCTCCTTGGTACCCCAGTAGAACTTTTGAATGTGGTGACCACCGAAGGGGTAGATCATAGCAGCGACGGAAGGAATGTCCCTTCCACAGCTGTAGTCAAAGTCCAACATTCCCTGGATAGCACGGGGTTGAAGACCGTAAACGAAGGAGCGGGTGGTGGAGTCGAAAGGCCTGTAAGCAGGGCGACTCGTGGGTGAAGCAGTAAAGTGGACGATCTGGTCGCCTGGTTGGGTGCGAGAACCATCTTTCTGGATGGCACCGACAGGAGCTTCTTCGACAGGCTCGATGGGTTGAGCGCTGGATTGGCGAGGAGAGCCAGGAGCGGTGGGAGCAATGCTCTTGGGAGTGGGGTCGGACTTCTTGGGCTCGATGCCGAGAGCGAGGGGAACGATAGCGGTGATGTGGGTTTCGGGGCCGAAGACTCTGATGGGGACACCAAGACTCTCACCGAGGAGACGCATGGCCTTGAGACCTTCCTGGTAGTTGGGACCACCACGGCGGACAAAGATCTTGACGCCAGAGTTGATCAACTGCTGCTTGTACTCCTTGAGAGCACGGATGATACCCTTGAAGGTAGCAGCAACGTTGGTAAAGTTGGCGATACCACCACCGATGATGAGGATCTTGCCCTTGGGGTTAGGTGCGCCACGAGTGATAAGATCGACTGAATGGAAGGTCAGTGAGACGGACATTAGACTTTAAACGCCGAATAGACGTACTGATGGTCTTGGCGTACTCGTAGGTCTGGCCTTCTGTGGGAGCACCAGAGTATTCACCATAGTTGGCGAGCTCGTTTGCGAATCCTACCAAGCCTATCAGAAACTCAAACGCGTCCAAGTTTAAATTAACAACGTACCACAAGCAGCGATGGCATCACTATAGACGACACTGGCACCTCCACCAGCAACCATGGTCCAGACTCTTCCTTCAGGGTTGAGGACCTGTTTGACACTGTTAACGACTGATTCAAGCAAAACTAGCAAGACTACCCACGGTCAACTTCAAACTGGCACCAGTGCTAGCGTCGAGCTTCTGAATGTAAGCCTCTTCCTTGGTCAGCAAACGACCAAAGGGAGCAGGGAAGACCATTGGTGGGCCACGGTCAGTGTTGACCTTTCCACCCTTGGTGGTGGCGGCGGCAGGTAGCAGCGGCTTCGTAGACAGTGAGGTCACGAGCGATAGCCCACTTCTGGCCGACGATGGATTCGGCAGTCTGGTCGAGCTTGGCAGCCATGTCGAGATAGTGAATCTCAACCTTTCCTGACTTGCTCTCTGTAAAATGACATTGAGACAACTAATCGCTAGTAAAGTGACAGCCGACTGACCAGTGGATCCGAGACAGATCAATGGGTTGATCTCGAGATAAGCGAAATGAAGGTCAACATACACGCTGTACAAGCGGATGATGAAATCAACGAGGACTTCCTTCTTCTCCTCGCTGTCGACGTTCTTGAGCAAGGTGTCCTTGACGGCCTGCTTGCCGGGGAAAGTCTGTGGGTTGGCAGAGGTTGCAACAGGGACGTTGAGCTTGAGAGCCTTGGCATCGACATCACCGACATCGACACCACCTTCGTGGGTGAAGAGAATGGTGTCGTATTCACGGGAAGAGTTAATGCAGATGTAGTATTCAGTGTTGGAAGGGTGGGGGAGGAAGGGTTCTAGGATGAATGATGTCAAAGGGCCAGTAACGGACTCGACCTAGTGGGAAAGAAGTTAGCAGACGATCACGTGTAGATTGATCGAGAGATAGAAGTTGAAAGTTGGAGAGGAACGCGTGTGGTGATGATCGACAGAGATAGAAAAGATCCCGACAAGAAAACAAGAAAACAGACGCGAATAAACAAGACGCGTAAAATTTAGACAGCTCTCAGGAACAAACAAGCTCCGAAGTCCAAGCAAGAGGATAGTAAGAGGTACATACCTTTTGAAGCTTTCCTGCTCTCTCAGCAATCCAGGAGACTGCTTCTTCCTTGACCTTGTTCAAGGCAAGCAAACCAGCCTTCCCTCTTCGCTTGATCAATTGATCAGGCTTAGCAACGAGCTTGACGCCAGGCTCAGAGACCCATTTAGGAAGAGCATCTGCTGGGGTGAGCAGCTTGGTGTCCTCGTCCCAAAGGAGCTGAGCAACGCGAGGGTACTCGGGGGTTGCAGAAGGACCAAGAGACAAAGATGGGTCGATCACCGGCGAACGAGTGAGCCAGTAGGTGAGCAAAAGCTTAGCATCGTACTCGCGGATGGCTAAGGTGTTGTATGAGATGGCCGATCTTGAATAGAAAAAGGAACACGGTACCTTTGGAAGACATGGTGAGAGAGAGAGAAAAGAATGAGAAATAATTAGCTGATACCATCGGACATGCTTTATATTTTCTCTATTATAGGCCCCAAAGTTCCCACGAAGATACCACACCTCGGTCTTTGCCAGCGGTTTGGCTTGCCTTGCGCCCCCACTCTGGTTCCGTTCTCCATCGACGCTCAGTACTGCCTCGCGACAATGCATCAAGATTGATTGAATGCATCTAAAATCTCTTCAATCCCCCCGTCCCATGACGGCCGTAGTCTACACAACTTGCCATAACGGGATCCCATTGTTTTGCGGACTTCGGCAATAGCGATCTTAATCTGCGTAAGATTATCTGATTAACCAAATCAAGCCAAAGATTATCCAAATTAGTCTTCAGGTCCAGGTAGAAACGTCACTTGTTCAGCTCCTTCACCCTCGTGTGCTCCGTAGACTCTGAATCTGTGATTGGGAACGAGTAGAGCGCCAACGCGTCCTGCCACCTCGGGCTGGCAAATTTTTCCCTTGATGGTTAGCAATTGCGCTATCATCGGGGCGATGTGCACGCAAGTAACCATTTTGATTCGATTGGTCCGTGAACGCCGCCGTCTGTGCAGCGGTTGATATCGACCTACGACGAATCACAATAGAGCACCGGAATTTTGACCGTCATGGTTGGCTTTCATTCTGCACTCGCTTACATTCTCATCGATACCAAAAGTGATGCACGATGCATCATGGTCAGTCATTCCTCTCTTTCCATTACCTACGACTCCAGCCCTTTGCCTCATGGAAGTCGCACTAGAATTGGCCAAGAGACCCCATGATGTGACGATGGAGGAGCGATTGTGAAAGTACGCAGACATATTCCTCTTTTCACTGACATTTCCACCTACCTCTGCTCTTGTCGATCGTATTTCGCCGTTAACGATATTCGCGCAACCACCAAAAGCGAATCGGAGGAACGCCACTAGCGACGGAGATGCCGCGTAGATGGTCGGCAAAGTAGCAAACAACACTTCAACATCAACGCAAGTGATACTCTAGTCGGAACCGGTATCTATCAAGACACAAGGGGATCTAGAACGCGTAAAGGACCTTGGACGCGTACCATCTCCTCGGACTGGAGCATCCTTCAACCTATCTTGTCAAGTTTCTCGACGTCGGGAGGTTTTCCAGGACACTGGCAAGGATGTGAGAGCAAAAGACGATCCATGTGTACATTTCCCAGAGATACCACTCACTCGTGTGTTTTGCTACCCAGGTTCTTGGAAGAAGCGTTTCGTATCGGGTTCCGCTCAAGGCAAGACGAGCTAGATAACACACAAATGTGGTCGTTATGGGAAAGCTGTGGCGGTACGACATGGGTCTCTGACACGAATTGGGATGAGGAGAGCTAGTGGGGTTGTTACCGCGGTATTGGTTAAGGGAAACATAATGTCCATCAAGTCCTGCTACAGTCCAGAGTCAATCAAATGTACGTCCTTATCATTCTCTTTGAGTGGGGCTGTACCTTATAGTACATGTACTTCAGGAAGGTGGCGTCACAGTCAGCTATCGTGTATTTCATGTGGGGTTGAACGTCAAATCTTTGTAACGATGGGAGCGTTTGGGCCTCTAGTGGGACATGTACATGAAAGCCCATCTGTATCACTCACTGGCACGCAAAGTGGCACTCTAAATCTTATTCTTGAATTCCGCTGTATTGGGTGAATACCTAATTATCTATCGTGGACTGATTCAAATTGTGATACTCCTACTTACTGGACAACTTGAACTATCCACGGAAGTTTTCCTGCCGCAAAGAGTTCAGTCGAGTGCATATCTAACTTGAGTTGTAATTGTGAACAAAGTGACAACCAGCGATGGCCATGTTCCTGAAGGACAGCGGAGAAACATGATTGGATGAGCTTCCAGAGAACAGCGTCACGGACTCACGTTGCTGCGCAGCCTGCGCCCAGTAGATTCCGAAGCTTACATGTCTTCTTCTTCCTCCATGTACCCTTCGACCTCTTCAAATATCAACTTTTTGACGATGGCTTTAGAATGTGCTTCGTTCGTTGGGCGGTCCAAATCGCATTTTTCTCTCCCAATAAGGGCCGCGGCAACGGCCTGGACTTACCGTGACCCACCCGATGATCATGACAGTGACGGTGAGAACCGAAACAGTCATCTCCCCTAAACAACCTGCTCGACGACCGCCCGCGCTCGCTGCCGTCGTCGTCCTTGGTTGAAAATGATACATCCCGATGCTCAGGTGCGTTCCTCCGTTCATGAATGTCTTTTGCTTCATTCTTATGCAGCTGTTTCTCCTTATAGTCGGATGACAAAAATAGCATCATAGCAGGTAGCGTCTTAACAGCTTCTACCAGTCCTCCTTCCTACTCGCAAGCCACCCCTCTCACACCAACTCTTCATTCCGTCGATGAAGAAAAATATCACTTTCCTTCCCTTGGATTTCGCCTTCACCATTACCCATTCTCTCTCCTTGTTCTCACATGTTGGGTCGCCTTTACCGTGCTCCTCATCGTCAATCTCGAAGGCGCCGCTCGTGTAGCAGCCGACAATTCCAGCATGCCATGGTACTACCGCGACCTTCCAGATATCATGTCCTACAATATTTGCCCAAGGTCATGTCGCTGTTACTGCCATGCATCTCAGTAGACTGGCTATTGGCTCCCTTCACTCATCCAGCACCTCCCCGCGGACATATGCAGAGCTGTTCTGGTCCGCTGACAGAAAATGGTCTGGTCCACTAGGAATCCTATCGTGTACAGTGGGAATGTTCAAACTTCGTACACGGGTGTCGGTTACATTCATTCTATTTGCCATTACATGCTTACTGGCAATTTCGACACCTCTACTGCTCAACGCAGCATACCCTCACACAACAGTCGAGATAGAGAGCTTGATTATGGTCAGACCATCAACGGCATCTCCAGCTCGTATGAAGACGGTCTCAATGTACAACCAGCTTAGTACAGGGTCGGGGCAGTGGGCAACAGGTCTACCGACCCTGTCGATGAATGGTGGGAGTATCTATCTGTCGGACGAGGTTGAGGTGGATGAAGAAGAGATGTTTTTCGCGGGGGACTCTCAGGGAATGGATATGTCACTCCCGGGAATCCGGTTACTGGGCAGTTGCAAGGTCATGGAAGATCATCAGAATTACACCTTAGGCGCTTCTCTCTCCCGATTCAACAAATTATGCGGTATACAGAAGATGTCGCTCGACAACGGGACATACTCTATATCCCATCCTATGGGCATGAATGTGGTCATAGATTACCAATCTTGTTTCGACTCCGATTTTTCAAACGTTCCGCCACCAAATTCAACATTTTACGGCTCGAGCCAGACATTTTCATATCCGTCATCGTCGAAAGATGGCCGCCAATTTTTGGTTTAGAAGTTCGTCGGGCGATGACGATTGGGACGATCAACCAAATACTGTTGGAGGCATCATTCGATGCGAATCTACCATGATCTTTGGCGTCGCCGAAGTCAAAGGCTCCTCGAAAACATTCATCACAGACACATTCGAGGAACAAGACTTGATCGGAGATGACTATGTCGCCGACATTCCCCCTGTCCATCCTCTTTGGGCAGTTTTCTACACATTGAATTATCCCCAGAACATGAATCTGATGCAAAACCCGTTTTACTTACAGACGTGGTTGGCTCAGATGGGGTATATGTGTAACAGCACGTATGGGAGTGCCAGTGCTATTACACAGCCGTCTCTGCAGCAGCTCAGCGATCATCTGTCATATGGGATCGCATACATGGCAAACGCTATCA
Organism: Paramarasmius palmivorus; assembly: GCA_037176845.1. Lineage (NCBI taxonomy): Eukaryota > Fungi > Basidiomycota > Agaricomycetes > Agaricales > Marasmiaceae > Paramarasmius > Paramarasmius palmivorus. Next base: position 38,289 of record JAYKXP010000194.1, on the reverse strand, counting down.
CGATTCTTTCCGTGTCATCTGATGAATGGTATCCGGCTGTGGTTCACGTCGACAAGGTTTCGAGGACGAGATCTCCGAGATTCATAGCGGTGACATTCGTGGTGCTTGGGCTCTGGTTTATGTTGTTGGCTGTTTTGACAGCGAAGATGTATCGACCAACGTTTGGAGATGGGTTGAACAGTTATGTGGTGAGCCGGCTATTAGCGGACGAGCCTTCAGTGCTTGAAGGGCACGGGTGTGGGGCTATCACGAAAAACAAGTTGGTCACGACCGAGTTCAAGCGAATAGGTGATGGGCGAGGGGAAGAGAAGGTGGGGCACATCAGAGTTGGGGGACAGACATTATTATCATCGAGTCGACGATACGCATAGGATTAGCAGTGTACACGATATTTATTTGGAGGATAGAATACTGTACGATAGGATTTACTACAAAACTGTAATTAGAGCTGTTATTATCACTTGCCAGATATCAACCAGGGCTGGGAGGAGCCTAAGATGGCGTGGGAGACGTTGCCGCGGGATGCCGAGTAACACAGATACAAACAACTGTACAGTTCTTGCCATTCCTGAACCTTATTTTTTCGTATCAACAGACCCAGTTCATCAAGTTTCCCCCATCGTCGACATGGTGCGTATCGCTGTCCTGCTCATTCTAGGAGTGTATAATAAATGTGATTCTCTCTCTAGCCTTCCCAAAAGACCTTCCGCACAAAGCAAAAACTTGCCAAAGCTGCCCGCCAGAACAGGTACGATTGCATTCTGCACACGATATCGACAATATGCTAAATTGGACTTCTTCAGGCCCATTCCTCAGTGGTTCCGCTTAAAGACAGACACAAAAATCCAAGTGCGCGATATAACTTTACCATTTATTAGAAATTCTAACGATTCTTGTGTTCTTTACAGTACAACGCCAAGCGCCGTCACTGGAGAAGGACTAAGCTCAACATCTAATCGGGGAGATATAATAGGGTTGAGAGCTTGGTTTGGGGAGACACAAACGATCGAGATTGGCGGGCTGGAGGATGTCGACCCACATTTCGCTATGACATATGCTTTCGTCTTGTACATCCATGAAGACACCTGAATATGCCGCCTCAGAATTTCTCACATCGCATTGAATCCTCCGTCATCTTATATCGTTATCGCCTCGGCTGCACAAACCGAAGTCACCGCTGAGTTGCATCAATCTGAGCGTAGTCTCATTTGCTTTTTTACTTGGAGAACCGGATAGACAAGTAAATGCACTTTGTCGCTTTGGATATCCTCTCATTGCTATAACCTCAAGTAGATGTATCCAAGAGCGACCTAGAGGACCAGCCGCAGTCCAAGCCTGGCACTGACAATGCTATGTATTCTGCGTGGTTGCCGTCCATGTTGCCGTTCATGTCGCCTCGTCACCAGCCGTCACGACTAGCCTAAGGCTTGGCTGAGCCTCAAGTCGGCCTCAAGTCGTTTCTTTCGGTTCATGTCGTGTACTCGCGGGGTTTTGCGTCCACGTAGATTGGGAAGCCCATGTCTCCACCAAACCGTCACGCCGCACATCTAAACGATGATGGTATACATAAACCGACAATTATCCAGAATACACATGGTCAACTCTTCAGCAGCTCTTATTATGAAACCTCGCAGCTTGGTTGACCGCTTTGATATGCATCTTTACAATCGTCGAAAGCGGCGTCGGTGGGAGCATATCCGCATGATTCTCGACATGCCTCGTGCCCTCCTCACCTTTCCGATTCGTGTTCGCCTCATGGCGTTTGGTCAGCCACAACCCAAAACAACCCCAAATGTACGAAAGGCCGTTTTTTATGTGATGGCATCGCCCCTTGGAGCTTCTCTATATGAGCCAGTCATCTTGAAGGCTTTTCCGACTTCCTTCACTTTTGTTGCTCTGTCATGACCTTCTTCTACTTCCTTTTCGCACTCCTGTTTACTTTCACTTCTCCGAGCTTCGGTTACGAACTTGTCAGAGACTACTCTGGGCTAACATTCTTCGATAAATGGGATTTTTTCGGAAATTGGGACAATTTGACACTTGGTGAGTGATATTCCCGGGCTCCGGCCCAAAGGTATTTACATACGTTCTGACTATCTCTACAGGCGATGTCTGGTGGCTCAATGAAACTGACGCCTTTGCGCAACAATTGGCGTACGTCAATGAGGCGGGTAATGCCATTCTCAAGGTCGATAACCGAAGCAATGTTCCCTTCAACCAGAAGAGGAATACGGTGAGCCTTTCCACTCTCTACATGTCTTTTAGATTGGTTACTGATGCCTCGAGCAGGTGAGGATTGAAAGCAAGGACACTTATGCGGTGGGCAGTCTCTGGATCATCGACTTGCATCATATACCCTACGGGTGTTCGGTATGTGTAGACTTGAATGCCTAATGAGGCCCATCCATTAATGAACTAATGATCCTTCATGTTAGGTATGGCCTGCGTTTTGGACAGTCGGTCCTACTTGGCCCGATGATGGTGAGATCGAGTACGCTGCCTGTTTGCGCAGAAAGACCGCAGCTACTGATGTTATCTACGATATAGCATCATTGAAGGCATCAACATGATGGGGAACAATCAAATGGCCCTTCATTCGTTACCGGGCTGCTTCAAATCAACTCCACCTAGCCAACTCGGTCGCACGCTCGTGAGCGATTGCTCCACACCTGCAGGCTGTACTGTGCAAGAGTTGCAGCCAAATAGCTTCGGAAGTGGATTTGCTGCTGCTGGCGGAGGAGTATGGGCTACGCAGTTTGATGTATCTGGGTACGTTATCTCGGTGATTGATAGCAGTATATGGTGCTAACTTTGGATGTAGAATATAGTATGGAATTCCTCTTGTCTAGGGTGTGACTTGAATTGATTACCGTTTCGCACAGCATTTGGTTTTGGAGTGTGAGTATTATGCCCGGACTTACATGCACGACTACTCACTTTGCTCACTTCCAGCGCCCAAACGTTCCAGCTTCGATCCTTCAGTCAGATTTATCTTCAAGCATTGATTTATCGCAATGGGGACCTCCGACGGCCAGCTACCCGTCCAATTCATGTGATATCACTCGTTTCTTCTCTTCACAGAAACTTGTGCTCGATATTACATTATGTGGTATATGGTGAGTTCGTGTACGGTACTACAATTACATATTCTCAATCTCCTTGTATTCTAAGGGCTGGAGAACCAGACAATTACCTACCCGCATGTGCGAATCAAGGGGCGACCAAAACTTGTGTATGTGATATTGGTTTAGCTTGCTTATTTCTACTGAACATATTCACATAGTACGCCGACAATGTCGTAGGACCAGGTTCGCCTCGCTACGATAACGCATACTTCGAGATATCCTATGTGCGCGCCTACACAACTGGCGGCATTGTACCTACGCCCACGCACCCTGGACCTGTTTTTGCCACTGGTGGCTCACCTACCTCACCGCCTAACGCAAACGCTGGCAGTAGCCTGTCAATTAGCAAAGTCGGTATGGGTGAGCATTATGCTGCGTATTGGCTCATGTCGGCTTTTTTGGTCGGGGTCGCGACTCTTCTTTTTAGCGGGTCTCACTCACATTCTTTTCTAATTGACTGGTGATTGTACTGGCACTAGAACGAGAGGATGGGCGATGATTGTCAATGTATTGTTATGGTTCTTAAAACTTATTCTAGATGCTTGGACTGTCTTCTATACGCCTGTGGATTTGTTGAATCTGAACGTGGCTTCCAGGATACAACAGACGACCTTGTAGTACATACCGTTTGGGAGTGTGGGAAGTGCGGTTTTACACGTTGAACTTGAAGCGCCCAAATCTGGATCTCTTCCTTCCTCCCTTCACGGTGTCAGCGCCGGGATCGTCTTTCATTCTCTAATGTCCTCAGGGATTCAATACATTCCGGTTTCCATCAGTGAGCGTTTCAGTGCGCTGCACGTCATGGAGCTATTCATTAGGGTGCGGTAACTCAACTTCTTCACTACACCACAAGACTGAATCTTCGAATATTCACCAGTTAGTTGAGTGACTTCCTTCAACTTCGAATGAGCTTCTTACTGCAAACATGCTTCTTGACCTTCAGGGGGTGTCCGAGCCGTTTTCCCAATCGTGACCAGCCTTACTGGATCAATTGCTTTCAATCAGTGCAACGTCGTAGAGTGAATTGTGGATGATGGGCATCATCCATTAAACAATGACACATCAAACGACATATATATTGTATACACCGTATACATCGCCATAACCTGAAATGCTGTCTAGTTGAGAGTAGAAATCTGGCCCGGGTACGTACATTGCCTCGACCTCAATGCACGCGAATTCAAAATTTAGCATCTAGTTCTCGTTGAAGTCTTGAAATTCTTCCGGACATATACTAAACATATGCTTGAGCTCTACCTCGACTAATCATCGGATTTCTAACTCGGTGAGGACTCGAGACACAGTCGGTCTTCCATTCTCAAATGATGGGCTTCCATGTTCGCTGTCGTGTCAACATTGCATCGTCATTTACCATGTGGTGCCAGTGGAATATCGACATCAGTATAAGAGCGTCCTTTGGTTCCAGGTAATCGCCATACTACCCCGTCATCATTTCATGGTCGCACTTCGCACTGAAGTAGACAGTACCCAAGCACAACCTGGAGAGCTTCTCGGAGCTTACATTGTGGTCGCAACACTGGGGGTGAGTAAATAGCCATGCCATAACATGAAGTCTCAAAGATATTCATCCTCGGAAAACCCAGATGTTTCTTTGGGATGTCCTTACCAACCTCACAAGTGAGTATGTATTGATACTCAGACGAAAGATTGGGTTTCCTGCCCTTGTGTATTTTTGGGCTCGGTGAGCACTGGTGTCTTGACCTCTCTTGTCTTACCTGATACATTATCAGGATTAACACTTTCGGAGGTCTGACGTTGGCAACACTGGTGTTTGGTATTGACTTTTCTTCGACGTCGAATTGAAAACTGATGGTTTTGTAGCTGCACCTATTGGAAAATATTGTTCCATCTTCGCGAAAATCATTCTCATCGGTTTCCCCCCGTTCATCGCCTCGGAGAGTCTACTACTTTTTTTCAGACTCAAGGCCGTATTCTTGGAAAGAAAAAAAGTTGTCTGGGGGTTCCTTATATCGCTTTTGGTCGTTGTCGGGTGCTCTTTCTTACTTCCTTGGGTTGGAGAAGCCCATCAAATTGGACCGACAAACCCATACTGCACCGCAACGATGAACGCCGCTCTAGCAGAAGCCATGCTCATTATCCCTTTGGTCAATCACCTCGCAGTATTTTTCGCCATCTCTTACCGGCTGGCACCTAGAGATGAAATAGGAGAGAAGAGGGATAGAACGCTACTGTACAACGTAACGGCTCTTTTCCGTGGAAAGCGTCTCCGTGGATTGACCAGAACGCTCTTTATTGACGGACAAAGATACATTCTGTAGGTCTTCTCGTCTCGTATGATATAGAAATTCATCTATCTCTTCGCAGAGTCTTTCTCCTTACAACCTTTGTGGCGGTAGCGGCAATGTCTATTGGGCATTTGCCTGATATCTACCGGTTCATTCTCGTTGCGCCTCATGTGGCGATTGAGAATAGCATGAACTGCTATCTCTTTAGGAGCGTACGCAGGACAGCATCGAGAAGTGTTGTTACAGACTCTACGATAAATTTCAGACAAGCAGAAAGTGATCCATCGAGTGTTACTTTCTCCACGGTGGCTCAGTCGGTGTAGCGACCACCTTTAACGCAAACCGGTTATATTCATCTATCAGCTGCAGAGTAATATTGTGGTTGCACATAGTTGCTAGTAGTACAATATGTGAAACGATGGAGATTACACGTATATACCATATCAAGCCATGGGACGAGCCAAGTACCGCGTCGAGATTCAGCATGAAAAGCTCAGCACAGCCATTCGGCCAACGGAACTGGTATTGCTACATGTTCTCTACAGTCACTGCCATCAGTGCAATCGCGACATCAATACCGGAGGAAAAGAGAATCTCATAGCAGCGTGCGCATGAAACATGATTTTAAGCCTATATACGCATGAACGGTGAACCTAATCCCAACCCGAATTGGTAGCACCGGCATCTGCACTCCAACTAGCACCTGTGGGCTCGGCGGACCAGTCAGTGGGTCCACCAGGAGCAGGGTCCGCAGACCAGTCAAGGGCACCTGGGATGTCATTGAGCAATAGTAAGGAGACAAATTGGGAGGTAACTCACCACCCTCCTGAGCCAAAGCAGGGTTGATAGCACCCGCTTGTGGTGCACTACTAACATCCCACTCCTCGGCACCGGCGGCCTGGGCGGGTGCTTCAAGCTGTGCCTTTGCAGCAGCTTCCTCCTGTTGCTGCCTCTCTACTTCTTCAGGATCACGGTAGAAGAACATGTCGACCATGACATTCCAACCATCGGGGGTACGAGGAATAGTTCCACGCAAGCGCAAAACTTCGCGAGCGAGTAACCACCAAATGAGACCGATGGAGTGTTTGGTTTTGTTGTTGGTGGGAATAGCGACATCGACGAATTTGAGAGGGGCGTCGGTGTCACAGAGAGCGATGACGGGAATGTTGACATATGCGGCCTCACGAATGGCTTGGTGGTCAACTCTGGGGTCGGTGACAACAATCAGACGAGGCTCCTTGAACGAACGGGTGATGTAGTTGGTGAATGAACCGGGGGTGAAACGACCAGCGATAGCTTGCGCACCAGTGTTGGCGGCGAACTTGAGTACTGCACGGTGACCATAGGGGCGGGCGGAGATGACACAGACGTCGTTGGGATTTTCGACGGCGGCAATGATACGGGCAGCGAAAACGAGCTTCTCCCAGGTTTTGCCAATGTTAATGATGTGGATTCCGTCGTTGCGGCGCTTCCAGACATAAGGCTCCATCTGCTTGTCGCAGTTTTTGGTACCGATGTGGCATTGTGCGGCCAACAAGAGTTGGATTTCTTCTTCAGTCGCGCTCAAGACGCTTGGGAGTTTGGAAATGCTGGCCATCTACGGAAAGGTCATCCAATCAGTCCGGGTTGAATCCACCGAAATAAGCAGAGATTCCGAAGCGATTTCGCCGTTGTCGTGAAGAGATAGACGTTACATACCTTGGGCGAGTAGTTTTGAGCCGGCAAGAGTGTTGCTACCTGTTAAAAGAGCCTTGAGCACGACGACGATCGACTGCCGCTTGCTTTGCGTGGACGCGAGAAAAGTCGGTTGACCAAACAGAGCCCAAACACGGTTGCCAAATACGGCGACTGGGAGCGAGTCTAGCTTCCGTCACTTGTTTGGATATGTATAGGACCCTAACCCTAGTCACACCTTTCCAAATCCACAGAACGCTTCGACCAGCGTCGTTCAAGACAGAGCCCATCGACCTCTTCAAGAAACTCCAAAACTACCGACGTATGTCTGTTCAGCTGACCCCTACGCTCCCTGGGACCCCGAAACTCATCGAAATCATGGCTCGTAACTAATGGATTCACTTGTCGCGTTTAGATGAAGGTCGAAATCGACTCATTCTCGGGATACCGTATCTATCCCTCTAAGGGAAAGCTTTTTGTACGAGGTGATTCAAAGGTACGTTTACACAACTCTTTTCGATTGGGCTTTGTATTGAATACTCTTTCGTAGGTGTTCCGCTTCACCTCATCCAAAACTTCATCTCTTTTCCTACAACGCAAGAACCCCCGTAAAATCGCCTGGACCCAGGTCTACCGTCGCATGCACAAGAAGGGTATCACGGAAGAAGTCGCCAAGAAGCGTTCCCGCCGCACCGTCAAGCACCAGCGTGGAATCGTTGGTGCTGATTTGGCTTTCATTAAGGAGAAGAGGAATCAGACTGCTGCTGTGAGAAGTCAACAGAGGTTGGCTGCCATCACAAAGGCCAAGACGGAAAAGAAGGAGAAGGAGAGTAAGAAGGTCAAGTCTGCGTCCAAGCCCAACCCTACGACGGCGCCGAAGGTTAGCAAGCAGCAGATGAAGGGAGGAAAGGGTGGTCGATGAGCAGTGTTCGTGCATGCAATCCATCCCCGCGCTTTATGTACATGTCCCATACCTGCATCAACCATGTTTTATGCCTGAACCGCTGACTGGCTTCTGCCCGCCCGCCCGATCAAAGAATTAATTACGGTCTCCAGTGGGCTGCTTTCTTGGCTGCACGGCGCGGCTATCACCTCGAATGCACCCCATTTTTTCTTGATTCTAGTGGCTGTCACATGTTTAGATAGATGGAGACGGGATCGGAAAATGTAACGCGGGATATACTTTGACAGACAAAAAGACATTAATTGACAAGAGTGGGATTCGAACCCACGCCCGAAGACTAGAGTATAGCAAATTGCTAATTGCCTAAATCTAGCGCCTTAGACCACTCGGCCATCTTGCCTTGACAAACTGAGTGATCTTTCTCAAGCCATAGCTCTTACAGCTAACCAAAAACCTCTAAGGTAACTCCATCTCCTGCAAATGTCATGTGCCATCAGCTAGTGTTAGCAGGTGATCCATATATGGTGAAAACAAACAAGTAGCTCTTTCTGGCTGCTCCCATCCTGTTAACACTGAGGCCCTCATGGGATGACTATCAACCCACTGGCAGACAGAACAAGATCACCATCTGATGATGGTATGACAAAAAAATGGGATGATATGCCATCCCACTGTCAGAGTTTTAGATTGAACTCTGTTAGCAGTGATAGTGCAGATAGCGCGATAAACAATAGTTGATGACCAGAGGGGTTGTTATAGAAGTGAGAGAACCAACTGATGTTCTTATAATGTATGTAGGGTTTTCTGTCTAGCTTTTATACATGAGTAGGGGATAAAAGATAATGCTAAATTTATGATAATAGATACTAAGGGAACTAGAAATTGTCAGAGTTTTAGATTGAACTCTGTTAGCGGCAATAGTATGATACATGATAGCAGATGACCAGAGGGGTTGAGATAGAAGTGTAAACCAAGTCTATGTGATTCAATGTAGTATTAGGGTTTTCTGTCTAGCTTTTATACATGAGTGAGGATGAAAGATAGACCTAATAGTACAAGTATAGACGTGATAGAAATAACTGTGGCTTTGTGTGGCTTTCTGTAAGTAAGTGGGTTATACGAAACAATATGAGTGGGTCAAGAGATATTCTAAGATGTGGCATATGTAGATGTATGAATAGAACATTCTAGAATTCCAACACTCCCCCTCAAATCTTGGATTATGGAATGATCTGAGGTTTGACTCTAATCCAGATTGTCAAAGTAATCTCCTTGAAGGTTGCAATGTTTGATCTGTTGGAGTCTGGACTCATCACAATACTTTTTCATGTTCCTGTAGTTGTGAGTGTTGTCGTCATTGGTGTGATTAGATACCTGCAGTTTCTTTACTGTCCTGGTGCCTGATGATTGTCCCGTGATGAAGTCCTTCTTTCCAGTTCAAATTATGAGTTTGAAAGAATTGAGACTTGTTCTTTATGGGGAGAAAAAATGTAACATCTATTGTACCAGTTTTTCCCACAGGATCTGCGCCTCAGGCTTGTCAGCTTCCTTTCCTTGTACTTGAATTGATGAGTGTATTGTATCCCGCTGTCTATGAACTGTAATGTTATATTTACGGGTGTAATACATATATACAGTAGATACATGTTGAATCAATAATAAATATATTTCATAACCTCTAACTTTGATTAACAATGTGGATAAGAGTTCTGCTCCGACTCTGAGGTGTCTGGTATGGCAAACAGAAGATGGCACTTGTGGACAACGCACATAGGGAAGCTTCGAAGCACCAGTGAAAGGTATTGTCGTCCGTCAACCTATCGGAGACATCATGTAGGACTGACACCTGTGATGCCAGGCAACCTGCAGCGCTGATATGGTCCAAAATATAAATCGCGTATCTAGACGAATATTCTTGCCTTCAACAAGTTTTAATATGCTTGATAAGGGAAACAAGAGCACTAGTGTGAGCCCAAGCAGCTAGTGAAAGTGGACTTAGGCTCTAACAAAGAGTAATTAGCTGTCTATACGCTTGTTCATGGATTGTATGATCAGGCTATGGTAGCTGGAGACTTAGCCATGCATGCTAGACGTGTCTGAAAACTGTAGGACTGTCTATACTAGAAGGACGGTTGTCATGTCATCTATAGAAACACTATGGAATTGGCTATAGACTTCTTATGAGGCTATACAACTGATCTGGAAGAGTTGTTGTGACTAGAAACCTTGAATAATGTCTGCAACTAAGGGGATTTGAATTTGGCACAGAATAGATGCATAGGCATAGAGATGCATTGTTGACTGACCAGTCTAGACGCTGGCAGGATATGATGGAAAGAGGATCTTCCGCTCTAGGAGGAAGCGTGCATGTTGCAGCTTGGATTAATCCGAAGCTCTTAGCATAGCTTAGTAAAATCAATGAGATCTGAAGCTAGACAGCTGAAGATCAAATTGATAAGCAAGCAAGGTTTTAGGGTTTTACACTAGCCGCTTACTACAAGCGAGTTACTTGCCCAGGACATTTCAGGCTCATCGCCAAAAGGTGTAGATCTGAAACCAACCAGAGAATTATATCTCCGAGGAGAGACCGTACCTTTCCCCTGGCTAGACAAAGTGCTAGCTAGGAATGGTGATAGAATTACACATTCTTGAACCTAGAAGAATATAGAAGAATAGACTCTAAGGGAGGGACTCGAAGGGAAGATGTCTAGGCAGTTCCTGACGATATCCGATACCAAGGAGAGCCGTCTCCGCTCAACAGCTATGTACCATGCGGTCTAGCAAGAGTGAGTCAGCACAAGGAAGAAGGATAGTCCACCGAGCAATTTCCAACATGGAGCTAGCCAAATATTTGGAACTGCTTTCAGGACCAAAATGTGAATAAATCCAGAATATGGACAAAAGATCATCTAAAAAGAATATTTCATTTCCTTCTTAAGTAGTTCTATACCTTGTATGGGCAGTGAGCCATCGGAATCATAGCTAGAAGTATGTATTTGTGGATTATGGGTAAATAGGACAGCTAGAGGGTATATAAGCTGGCCCATTTCAATATGAAAAGGCAAGCAAGTAGATCCCCCCACTGTCAGATAGCACAGAGCAATCAACAACTTTGGAACTTGACTTCAGAGAATATTTAAGAATATACCCCACCTGACACAGAGTCAGTGATTTGCTACTTGTATAGCTGTGATAAGCATACAGCAGTCTCTTGAATAGAACATACTGAGTTGCGTCTAGATGGGATTTGACTTGACCACTGAGGTTTGGAGTACTAGGGACTCCCACCTAAGTTGAGGTACTGAGGACAGAGGGCCTCCTACCTAAGTTGAGATATAGAGGAGAGAGGGCCTCCTTATCTATTGTAACTGAAGTATTGTGGACAGAGGGCCACCTTACTTATTGTTTTGGCACTGAGGACTGAGGGCCTCCCATTGCCACATATTGGTCATTGTTGAACTTGTTTGGAATCGATCCAGTTTGGATATTGAAGAGGCTAGCTGCACTTGGGCACTATCCTGTTGCATTTTGTTGATTTCTTTGTTTGTTGGATACAAATATACACCTTATACCATTCTCTATAGCACACACTTTGTTGTTCATTGGTCTAGATTGAGTACTAGAGTGTCTATAGTAATAATACATTGTTTCTTGATCTTACTACCATGCAGAACCTTTGCCAACGCTGAGCCATCCTTGCATATAGGAGGTTGAGTTGTGTTTTGCTGTCTCTAGATGGCCTTACATATATTAAACCCATTCAGCATACTTTGCACCATCCTGGTGCCAAGATACCTGAGATTTGAGCAGACAACTCTGAACCAATGACCCTTTGGGCATCATGTATCTAAGGTTTCATTGTATCTAGTTGCTAGAACTGTAGGAATGAAAAGAACAGTAATGGTGTGGCCATCAATGTTGAGAATAAGCGCAGGATTGTTATAGTACAATGGCAAACCAGGTTTCCTAGGGGGTTTTCAGCTTCTTCTTCATTGGCATTTGTGTGGGGCCAAGCCTGATCTACTAGTAGGCTTTGAAGTGGGGAATATCTGGGTTTTTAGGGGTGCCAACAATTGCTTCAGTAATGCTAGATCAATCAGACAGTATAGGTGCAATGTCTAAAGGGCCAGTGACAAGAACCATGTGTACTCCTCAGGTATTTCCTTACTTTCATCATAGAAATGCACACCCATGAATGGCAGAGGCAGCCTTGGCAACATCATGTGCACAAGGACGTACCCACAGCTGCGAGAGATGGTTTGGTATGAGGGGAATGTGGTGTCTTCAGGATACTTCTTGCAATAATAGTCAAGGAAAGCTATAACATAATCTTCTTTGTACCACTAGCAAGACATTAGATAGACATTCTTGGAGAAACAGGACACACCTTGCACTTGACAATCCACACCTCTTTTGACTGGTATTTTGTCCATTGTATCCGACAATCCACCAGCAGCCCTAGCCCTGTCATTCAAAGCTATATTTGAAGAATAAGCAAAACCTACAAATAAGGAGAAGTATTATTATTAAGTGAAAACCTGCCATCTCCATGTCTTCATTGTCTCCTGAGAACAGGGAATCATGCTCTGAGTGAATGTCTGCATCTTCTACCAAAAAGAGTGAGTCTTGGTTATGGTCTGTGTTATCTTTGTGGTTATCTAGGGCAACATCAACAGCATGATAGTTAAGTTCCTGCCCCTGGTTGCCTTTCCTGTTGTCAATGAACCCTTCATCTACCAATTGAGAGATGTTAGATGATGGATAGATTGGGAGAGTATATGATATACATACCTTCTTTATCTTCCTCACTGTTGTATCCTCCCCGATCCACTGCAGCCTTGAAATCCAGCAATTGGCAAACATCCAGCATTGACAAGGAAGCCATAGTGATGGTGATGAGCCCATAGTGTCCTGGAACAGTGTGTCAGCATTGACCTTAGGACTTTTTTTTTCTATCTGAGACATTATATTATTAGGTATGATTTTTGACTCTTTTTGATCTCATTATTTGTTGTAATATACATATATTATCTATTCTATGTGAAAAGAAGTAAACTTACACCATTGAACAACATGCAAGGGCCTTCGTCATCATTGATGATGGTGGTTACAAGCAAGAAGTGAAAACTTGTTGCTAGAGTGCACGTAGCAGGCTTGTGCTTGTAAATCTTGTGTTTGTACAAGCATGTGCTTCAACAAACATAAGATTTGCAAGCACAAGCCTACTGTGTACTGAAGACTTAGAGCTTTTCACTTCTTACTTGCAACCACCATCATCAACAATGGTAAGTCCTTTTCCTCACCTTATTACTATACCAGTAGTGTCAATGATATGCCTGACTTTAATCACTTCATTTTTGAACGCAAATATGCTAGTTTTGCACTTTATCATTGTTGCATAAACCCATAATGGTTATAGAAGGACTAGTATGAGCCCTAAATAGCTAGTCATTGGACAGAAGGTGTTTTAGGTGGTTATATTAGTAGATCCTGGTATACAGTACGCCCCACATGGGTATCTAACCACCACTATTACTTCTACCAGTGGTTGTCAAAGTACAATCACCTCCTGAAAACTGTGAAAACTGTAGGGAGAAGGTCTATAAGTGAATTCACTACGGACTACGCCTAGATCACCTACTAGACGCACCAAAGGGATTCTTTCAAGTTAATTTACCCCTTCATACACACCAGAGAGTTATAATGGCTCAGGCATCACTCAGGACTGATGGCAGAGGGGGAAACTGATTGGAAATCACTGATGCCGGATATAGCAAAGGTCTAGAGACCTGTCAGCCAAAGTTGAACCTATTGATCGGAGCAGAGGCAAAGCTGTTCAAACCATTGTTACAGTGGCAGAAGCAGATTTCCTCTGATATACCTTATTAGAACGTGTCCACATGGAGTGGATAAGAAAATTTAGAGGTGGTGTTATGTGGAGGAACGGTGTTGAGCGACAAGGAGCTCAGGAGGACCTTGCCAGGCCTCCAATTGATGGAAAAGTGCTTGGTGCATGGAAAAAACAAATAGAAGTAATTTTACCCCTCTTGAGACCAAGCTTGAGTAGATATCTCTAAGCACAGCAACTCTGATCATGCTGAACCACACTTGCACCACTACGCCACAGTAGAGTGCTTTTATACACTGAGAGCAGTCATAGTATTAGGTAGGTGTTTAGCCTCCACAAAATTTTCTTTTCCATGCGCCAAGTGCTTTTCCACCAATTGGAGGCCTGGCAAGGTCCTCCTGAGCTCCTGGTCGCTCAACACCGTTCCTCCACATAACACCACCTCTAAATTTTCTTATCCACTCCATGTGGACACGTTCTAATAAGGTATATCAGAGGAAATCTGCTTCTGCCACTGTAACAATGGTTTGAACAGCTTTGCCTCTGCTCCGATCAATAGGTTCAACTTTGGCTGACAGGTCTCTAGACCTTTGCTATATCCGGCATCAGTGATTTCCAATCAGTTTCCCCCTCTGCCATCAGTCCTGAGTGATGCCTGAGCCAGTATAACTCTCTGGTGTGTATGAAGGGGTAAATTAACTTGAAAATATCTCTTTGGTGCATCCAGTAGGTAATCTAGATGTAGCCCATAGTGATTTTACTTAGGGACCTTCTCCCTAGTCCGCAACTCATATACACACCATGATAGCCCAAAGGAGAACCGCTTTATTGGTGCAATTCAGGCAGGGATGAGTGTTGCAGAAGCTGCTGAAAAGGAGAATATTCCACTCAGCACTGCATACAAAATCCAGGACAAATTCCTTTTGACTGGTTCAACACATTCTCTCCCATGCTCTGGTTGACCTCCCAAGGTCACTGAGCGGGTTGAACATCAGATTGTGCAGGAGGCCATTCAAAATCGCTGTACACCTCTTTCATCCATTGTAAATAGTGTTGCCACTCCAGTCTCAACATCAACTGCTCAAAATGTTCTTGCTGCCCATGGACTTCATTGACGGTGTGAGGGTACTAGAACGAAATCGCTGAAAAACAGTCATTTTGACACTAATTGTTGTGTTCAGAATCGCACTAGTACATCATACTAAGTACTATATGGACTTAGTATCACTACTAGGAACCTAGTAGTGCGCATATGACGAAGAATAAGATAGGCATGCGCTGCGTAGTGAATACTAGCTGCGTGCGCATAGACGTTGATGTTGTCGTTAGCCCTATATGATTGCGCTAGGATATGCGTCGAAACCTGTAGACCATATCTATACTCTATTATCAAGCTGGAACCTTACGAGGACATGCTACTGTACATGGTAGACTTCCTAGTGGGTCATATGGCTACACTATACCCACGCTGTGAGGCTTATAAAAACGCTTGTGAATGAGCGAAATATATATGCCAAGTTGTGCGAGCGGGGTTCGACGTTGTCAAAGGATCCGTACAATCGACACAAGAAATCAACTAGCACACTAGTTGAACTTCTACAAATCACTAGGACACAAGGGAAGTGTACGAGCGATGGATGAAACAATGTAATATGATAATATGGTCTCGATATAATCAAGACAACGCGAGCCAACCTATAAACCTATCTATAACTATTCCTATACGTTCCTATGACGCAAAATAACCTATCGAACCCAACGAGGGTAAAGACCTATTGTTCCTATGAAGGCTATGGTTACACTAGTCGAACTAGCACGACAACCAAAGGCACTGATTACACTAGTTGAACTAGCACGACAACCAGGCCACCTATAAGCTAGTGGGGCTCCACACTAAGCTTTAACGATCACTGGTGGGGCTCCACACCAAGTGAAAAGGGATCTAGTGGGGCTCCACACTAGTCCTGAAACAATCAATCCTATCCAAAGAGTCTAGATGAACTAGCTCTGTCCTATGGGTATCTCAAAGTTCTAATTTCACGACTCTAGTTTAATATAGAGAAGGGCTTTTCAAGGTTTTTATTTTCTAAGTTATTTTCTAAGCACACGTCGCCTCTATGGTCAACGATAGAAGACAAGAACTCTGCTATTGGTGCACTAGGGCTACGTATATAGCGGGGTAATTGCTTGAGAGCTTCCTAGGGGAAACCCTGCTGCTTATATACCCGCAAGCGTACATATTTTACATATAAGTGAAAATGGACACGATAAAGTAATAGTAACTATGCAAGAAAGGAGAACGAGGAGAGGATTCTGTCCATATGAAGTAAGTATCTACCAGAAAAGGAAGGTTTGGATATATATTGGTCGGAACTCGACATTATTTTGCAGGACTTCGAGTCATATTACTTTTTGGTTGCTAGGAAGTGGCGCGCGGAGGCGCTGTTCCGCATGGTGCGTTTCAGATATTGGTGCTAGGACATAGTTATTCTGCTCGGAACTTGCTAGGAGTCCGATCTCAACCGAAACACTTCGGATTCGTATCCGAGGAAGGTAGGCCCTATGCCTTTGTAGTTCTATATTATATTTTCTATGTCCTAGGACAGTCCTGGCACAGAATCCTATCTGTTCCCTTGTTATAGGACTATATGTCCCTCACTAGTGTCTGTACTAGCAGTAGGAATCCCAACTCGAAGCTCGAGGGATATTCTGATCGATATGGAAAGCTGTTAAGCTCCCATATGGTCCTCGTATCGATGACCCGGTTACTCGGACATTTCTAATCCAGGTAACTCTGCTCTCGAAGGTGACTTGCACCTCCAGCTTCTACCGTATTTGGTATATAGCTCTGATTTGTCCCTTAGGGTCCTTCTACGCTGTGGTAGTTGGTCCTCGTTCACTATCCCATGTCATATGTCCCCTAGCGCGAGTATAGTGTAGCCATATGACCTACTAGGAAGTCTACCATGTACAGTAGCATGTCCTCATAAGGTTCCAGCCTGATAATAGAGTATAGATATGGTCTACAGGTTTCGACGCATATCCTAGCGCAATCATATAGGGCTAACGACAACATCAATGTCTATGCGCGCGTAGCTAGTATTCACTACGCAGTGCATGCCTATCTTATTCTTCGTCATATGCGCACTACTAGGTTCCTAGTAGTGCTACCAAGTCCATATAGTACTTAGTATGATGTACTAGTGCGATTCTGAACACAACAATTAGTGTCAAAATGACTGTTTTTCAGCGATTTCGTTCTGGTACCCTCACAGCGCTATGGGACATATGAGATGGGATAGTGAACGAGGACCAACTACCACAGCGTAGAAGGACCCTAGGGGACGAATCAGAGCTATATACCAAATACGGTAGAAGCTGGAGGTGCAAGTCACCTTCGAGAGCAGAGTTACCTGGATTAGAAATGTCCGAGTAACCGGGTCATCGATACGAGGACCATATGGGAGCTTAACAGCTTTCCATATCGATCAGAATATCCCTCGAGCTTCGAGTTGGGATTCCTACTGCTAGTACAGACACTAGTGAGGGACATATAGTCCTATAACAAGGAAACAGATAGGATTCTGTGCCAGGACTGTCCTAGGACATAGAAAATATAATATAGAACTACAAGGGCATAGAGCCTACCTTCCTCGGATACAAATCCGAAGTGTTTCGGTTGAGATCGGACTCCTAGCAAGTTCCGAGCGGAATAACTATGTCCTAGCACCGATATCCGAAACGTACCATGCGGGACAGCGCCTCCGCGCGCCACTTCCTAGCAACCAAAAAGTAATATGACTCGCAGTCCTGCAAAATAATGTCAAATTCCGACCAATATATACCCAAACCTTCCTTTTCTGGTAGATACTTACTTCATATGGACAGAATCCTCTCCTCGTTCTCCTTTCTTGCATAGTTACTATTACTTTATCGTGTCCATTTTCACTTATATGTAAAATATGTACGCTTGCGGGTATATAAGCAGCAGGGTTTCCCCTAGGAAGCTCTCAAGCAATTACCCTGCTATATACGTAGCCCTAGTGCACCAATAGCAGAGTTCTTGTCTTCTATCGTTGACCATAGAGGCGACGTGTGCTTAGAAAATAACTTAGAAAATAAAAACCTTGAAAAGCCCTTCTCTATATTAAACTAGAGTCGTGAAATTAGAACTTTGAGATACCCATAGGACAGAGCTAGTTCATCTAGACTCTTTGGATAGGATTGATTGTTTCAGGACTAGTGTGGAGCCCCACTAGATCCCTTTTCACTTGGTGTGGAGCCCCACTAGCTTATAGGTGGCCTGGTTGTCGTGCTAGTTCAACTAGTGTAACCAGTGCCTTTCATAGGAACAATAGGTCTTTACCCTTGTCAGGTTCGATAGGTTATTTTGCGTCATAGGAACGTATAGGAATAGTTATAGATAGGTTTATAGGTTGGCTCGCGTTGTCTTGATTATATCGAGACCATATTATCATATTACATTGTTTCATCCATCGCTCGTACACTTCCCTTGTGTCCTAGTGATTTGTAGAAGTTCAACTAGTGTGCTAGTTGATTTCTTGTGTCGATTGTACGGATCCTTTGACAACGTCGAACCCCGCTCGCACAACTTGGCATATATATTTTGCTCGTTCACAAGCGTTTTATAAGCCTCACAACGGGTGGCCAAACAAGTTCCATATCTCTCTAGGTGTAGCAAGTATTCACACTACCGGTGGGCGAGGGATAACAAGTACTGTGGGAACAAGAGCTGGGGGGACACAGTCTTTTCAGATGAATGTTATGTTGAGATGGTGGAGGATCATGGGCATATTCTTGTAACCAGGCAAAAGAATGAGGTGGTCCATCCAGACTGTGTCGTTTCTACCTTCATCCAGTCTAATATCCGAGTTATGGTCTGGGCCTGCATCATGTATAATGAAAAGGGTCTGATTGTAGTTCTGGGTTATCCAGAAGGCTGAGGAGGAGGAATGAATTTGACTCACTATCAGCAACAAGTACTACAGGAGCACCTCCTACCTTTCTTCAAGGAGAAGCAGCAATCCATCTCTGGACTGAAGTTCTAGCAGGATAACACACCTGCACACAAGTCAAAGTTGACCCTATGTTGGTTCCAGGACAATAACATTCCATTATTCTCTCATCCACCTTCTTCTCCTGATCTCAACCCAATTGAACCTGTTTGGCGCTCACTGAAGAAGGCGCTCAAATGTCAACAACACTGACCCACCAGCGCTGGAGAATTGAAGCAGGCAATTTATGAGGAATGGGCCAATTTACCAATATCGGTAATCAATAACCAAATTGGTGGGATGGAAAAGCAAGTTCAAGCAGTTATTACTGCTTGTAGTCACACAAAGTACTAGAGTAAAATAGTATATATATTTTCAGTGTTACTTAGAGACATGTTGGGGAAAAACTAGATTTTTTAGCTCAGAGTGCGCCATCAATGATGATGTCATTCTCACTACTTAATACATGCATGAGTAAAGTGCAAAACTAGTGTATTTATGTTCAAAAATGAAGTGATTAAAGTCAGGCATATCATTGCCTCCAACTCTAATCGATTTAGCGTATACTGTGTCCATCATTTCAATGTTCCATCCTGTGAGCCAGAATTTGGCATCAACAACCTTACAGAGTTGCATAACTTTGACATTCATCCATGGTTTGAATGTTCTCCTGAAGCTGTCTATGGGGTAACCAATCCTTCAGACACTGCTTCCCCATCCCCTTTCCCACCTAACTCTGCTGAGGAATTGTCAGATGAAGGCAGCACAGAAGGCCATATTGGTCTGTTTGAGAATAGCTCCATCTTTTGCTTGATGGATTGGACTTTGAACATTTGTCGCACTGCCAAGGGCTGTGATTCGAAAATTATTGACCAGTGGGTCTACAATGTTCTTCTTGCACCTGATTTCAGCCTATCTCACCTCACTCGATTCCACTTTCATGACCAAGAGTGTATGCTTGATCAATACCGCTCTGGTGTTGATGTTCCACTGACATCTGATGATCCTTTGTCTTTCACTTCCTCTCAAGGCATCCAGGACCCTTCCACTCTACCACCATTCATTGCTAGTAATGGGTGGTGCATTGGACATGTCAATGTACCTGTCTCCTGCACAGGTCACAAGGTTGATGAGTCTGAAGCCATCAAGTTTAGAGTGAACAATATCTATTATTGTAAACCTCTTGATATTATCTGGGGAGAATTGTTGGATTTGTCCTTCTATTTGATGCATCTCAAACCCTTCAAGGAATTCTATTGACCACACCCCAATGCACCAGTTGAGTAGGTATACAGTGAGGTTTATACCTCAGATTGTATGCTAGAACTTGAGCTTGATGTGATGAGCCATGTTCCTAAGGACAGTGAGCATGAGATCATCATAGCTGCTCTCATGAACAGCTCTGACTGTACACTCCTAACCCAGTTTGGAACAGCATTGTTGTGGCCTGGATATATGGTTCTAGGAAACCTCTCTCAATATCTACACCTCAAGCCTTCAATGCACACTATGAATGCTATCCTATTTGTCCCAACTGTAAGTGAAATGTACTGGCCCAAAACAATGTTACTGACCTTTTCCCAGCTTCCAGACTTGTTCAAATCATTTTTCTGCAAACACTTCAATAACAGGCTACCACCAGACAGCATCTTTTGACACTATAAACGAGATTTCATCATGCTTGTTTGGGGTTTGATCTTCCTTTGCCTGGAGGTTGTTGAAGTGTACCTACATGGCTTCTTGTTTGAGTGCACTAATGGTATACTGCACCTCATATTTCCTCAGCTTTTCTCATACACTGTAGATTACCTTGAAAAGTATGTGTTTTCTATTCCTGATATATCTTTCTTGACTAACACATCTTCAGGGTTATATTGGCCAGCATCAAGTTCCTCAGTGCTTGCCCATGCCCTGTCTGCCTCATCAAGAAGTTGCAGATCTCTCAGCTAGGTACTAAACTTGATATGCAGTGATGAGAGACCAAGCAACATTTTGACTCTGTGCACCAAAGAAACAAGTTTGAGAGGGTTTGCAAGCTAATTTACAAGAAAGGGTACTCCATCGAGAGTCCAATTAATGCTACCTGATATAGATCCATCATAGAACCCATTCTCAACACTCCTGAGCCAGGCTGGTGATGACTTTCACAATCTCTTTTGTGGTGACTTGATGCACAAAGTCACTGGCCAATGGGAGGATGTCTTTAGACACCTCTGTCAGTGTCTCTATGCCTAGAAGAAGGAAAAAATTCAGGCAATAAACAAACAGTTAGTTATATTATTATATTACTGTTACAAACATTTACTCACATGGACACAGATATTATAAGGTATCCATATTTGGAAACGGAACAATATAAAGGTTTTGAAATGATGTTTCAGCTCTCAAAAAGTTCACATGCCGCAACTATAAAGGCCTTTTTTACAGGCAAGTGACTATGATACTATGTGATACTATTAACTCATACTAATGATTTAATAGTGTGCTATGCCATGCTTCAAAGGTCTCTTCAAGGCAAAGCTGGACAACATAGCTCAAGACTTGTTGTTCAACTTTGCAACTTGACACAGTTACACTCACTTGTGTGTACAAACAGATTCAATGCTTGCCACCTTTGAAAAGGTAACTGGCAAATTGGGCAAGTCATTACATACGTTTGCAAGAGCCACCAAGGAGATAGAGACCTTGGAGCTACCAGGTGAAGCAAAGAAACATTGTCGCAACACCAAAGAGAACAGTGGTGAGGGAGCCCCCAGTCAGCGATGTAAAGAATTCAACTTGTCTACCTTCAAAATCACATTGGGACACCAAATTTGAAACACCCAGTATTACGGTGTTTCATACCATTCACTCTAAACTATAAATGCAAAATGTATTTATCTGTACATATTTTTTCTGCCTATTTTCCTAATGATGTAATTCACAGACTTTCTAATTCTCCTGAACCCACTATTTCCGCATTCTGTGGCACTCGAGTTGATTTGATTCACCTTGCTATTCACTTTGCCATCAGTGTCTAAGAAGACAGCTGACAAGCATTTCAAATGCTCTTTTGCATGGAACCTATTGATCAAAAATTGGGTGTTCAAGAAGAACCTAGGTTCTCATGTCAGACAATACGGACCCAACATGCATGCAAAGTTGTAAATCACTCTTTTGGGTACTTTTTGGCCATCAAGTAACCATTGTGTAAAACACGTTGTTTTGGCCCTTGCCTTTTGGAATACAATAGAACCCATAGCATATGCTGTGGAAACACCATGCACACATTATGCCACCTGTCAGCCTCTTTTCTCTGTACATTGAATAGTATTTTGAGCATTTTCCTTGGCTCTTGAGATCCTTTTCAGGTTTCCCATCTCTGGCAAGGCCTGTATTCCATGGCCATGTGTGAATCTGTGGCAAACCATAGCAGTAGCTCATCTAAATCAATGTTCACTAACTTATAATGGGGTATTTCAGATAGCAAACTCATCTAAGCTACAAGATGCATTCATCTGCTTTTAGCAGGGCTTTTCATTTTCCTGTGAGTGTAATTCTACACCATTATCTTGTTTCCATAGCTGATGGATATGTATTAGGCTTCTAAACGCTTCTGAAAGCCATACCTCCATGTTTGGCCACTCCTCTGCCAACAGCACCACTCTCAAGGTCAACCTAGAAACAAAATCTCTCTCCACTGCTGCTATCAGCCATACAATCATCTGTGAAATAACATCATAGAGGTTTAAGTTCACAGGTGAAATAGTCAGGTTCCAGTCACAAGAGTTATTGAGGTGTTCTGTGGAGTCTATGGCCAACATTTCTTGGATTCTGCTTCTTTCTTGTGGCCACTGATATCCACAGTTGTATTTTCATTAGATGGCATAATTAATGTTAGATTTTGTGGTTGGAACTTAGACAAAAGGGCAAAAACTAAGGTACTGGCACTAGCAGCTAGTAAGTCTGTGATCGCAGTTCTGGCAGAGGTGGATGAGGATGGTGACGTTGAGACACTCTAAACACATCTGGGTGTGTAAATTGTCAAAATCATCCTTTTTACCAATGTGCTATGCATAGAAAGTGTGTAACTTTATGGCACACATACTGATAGTAAGAAGAGGCCTTACAAGGTACTTATACTATTACACTGTGTTCTAGTATCATGTTGGCACACCTTGCCAGACTATACGCAAAGCTGGAGCATTCAGGACAGTGTAAAATATCAAGTGGGGACATCCAGCATCATGACAGCTTTGACCAAAACAAAAGAAACACTTAGTGCCTATCTCTGGATTTGGTAACATAGACACTCAGGCACAGACCTTAGTCCTGAACCTTGCCAGAAGTTTGCAAGGCTTCCTCAAGATAGAGAAAGATGGCTTCACTTCCAGAATACCTCACACCCCTCTAACTCTCAGTAGACTTTCAGAAAGAAAAGAAGAAGTGTTGACCAGTTACTAGACTGGGTTACAATAAGAGTAATGCCTCACTGGCTTACCAAGTTCCAAAATGTTATGCCAATGTTCTTTGTTTTGAAGGCAAGTCTTAGAACATGCACAGAACACTATTTCCGAAAGATATTGTGTGGGCAAGCATAGCCCACATTACAGAAAGTCACAACAAGGGTTACAGAGACACACCTAGTAATATCTTGTGTTACACTGCACACCCTATACCATGTTACCCACTATATGGACACATAGTCACAATCATGCTACATTACAGTCACTACAGACCAAAGGCATTATGTACCAAGTATCCAGACCAAAAGTATGTGTCACACTTAAAGGTTGTCATCATTTCTTTACCTATTTTATATCTCATGTAAGTGAGGTCATCATGTGTATGTGACCATCTGGTCCCCAATGCTAGCATTTGGCTGGTGTGGTGTATCTTAAGCATAAAATATTGCAGATATATATATGTATAGAATTAGTAGATGTTAGTAAACTAGCTTGAAGTTGAGACATTGAGGGCTAAATATTAATCTAAATGCTGAACTAGGGGGAAAGCCATATCTGACTCAGATTGATGTTTTGCTCTGAGGTTCTGGGGTATATTGAGATGTATGGCGGGGAATGAAAGTGCAAAATGGATGGTGTGCTGACTTCACAAGTTGAAGTGTCACATAGTGTTTTCCATCCTCCAGTCTGTACCCTTCAAGTCTAAGGCTTTGTCTTTTGACTTGTAACCTTACAATTGCTACCTGATTGTATCTCCTACCTTGCCAAGAGTTGTTGAGCTCGCACAGTTGCGTTGTGTGTCTCCATCTCTGAAGCAAACTTAGAAAGAAAGATCTTCCCACAGCAAGCTTACGCTGAACCTCTACTTGAGTTCTACATATCTTGTTTGGCCTTACCACAGGATTGCTGTCTTGACTCCATAAACTTGTATTTCTGGCAGACAGGCATTATGCTATCTGAACTAGCTTGGATTCTGTTTGTGTTAGTTGGTTGTTTTGTGTTGGTGTAGTTTGTTGTGTGCAGTGTTAGTTTCATGTGCCTTCACATAGCTTGTCTCCTAGCCCAGCACCCTGAGTCACCCATCAATGTGGAGATTGTGGCAGTACAGACTAAAGGTCTGTCTGAGAAGTGAAAGCTAAAGGACAATAGCTCTGACATAGTAGACAGCACCATCAAGAAGGCATGACAGAGTTTAACTGAAGATACAGAGTATCAGATGGTGCCCTTCACTTATTCATATGGGGTACAGTGCTAAATATACTGGTTTGCAGAAGAAAGGATTGGCTGGTGAAGGAGAAGGTAGCAATAAGGGTCTGTTAGTGAAGGCAAAAGGCAAATGAGTCTAGTCTGCCAAAGGACAAGATAAACTGGAAGGAAAGCAGCCTAGGAAGATAGGTCCAAACTTCCAAATTCCAGGGAAGAACAAATGGTTCCCTGTGATGCCCCTCAATAGTCTGCTAATTCCTGGTGGAATATTTGATTTCTAACCATGTTTGCTAGACCCCAGGACTCTGTCACATTATAGACTGGATCAGTTGACTAATCAATCTCAAATACCAATAGAGACTCACCACTGTACAGATATGGAGAAGAAAACTGTGGTCATAGAGGATTAGCTGCCTGAGAGATCCATCTCAGGTAGCACACCCTCCTCAAGGGACATACTTCTACATCTTCTTGGATGCTTGCTTCATCCCAGAAATTACCTTCACTGCACAAGAAACCACTGAGGCCACTGTGCTTTCAGAGAACAGATCCAAGAAGTGTCTATCCCATATCCATAGCAATAAGAAAACAAGACACTGGGTTACAGTAACACATTTCCAAGATGTACCATGGCTGCCTATGCCTAATAGGATCAAGAGCATGGTGGATAAGTATTTGGGTAAGAGAAATATGTATGTGCAGGCTGATGAGGCTGCAAATGTGCTGAATAGATTGGCAGAGGAATGTGAAAAACAGGTAAAATGGGACCAGGTGTTGATGTTAACAGGTCCTCCTTTGACTGCTAAGTGCAACCCTGAGCTCAACAAATGTGAACGTGATATAATGGTGCTGGATTGTGGGTGTTACTTGGTGACTACCTTGATGTATTTTGTGTTGTAGAAACTAGACAGGAGTTTGATCATATATCCTGGAAAGACAGTGACAGCAGAAGATGGCTTCATAATAGCTCAGAATTGCAACTTCTATCTAGAGGACTTAATGTATTTCAGACTGCTCAAGCCTGATGACTTGTATACTCATGTACTTGAAATTGACCCAAAGGATCCAAGCAAGAAGTTCTTCTGGGAGAAGTCACTGGCAGAGAGACTCCTTAAACAAGCCATAAAAAGCTTGAAGTTGGTAAAGCAAATGGCAGAAGCAGGTGTTAGAATTCCAGAGATGTACAAGGGAATCTTTGGAGGAGAAATGGTACCTGAAGAGAGAGAGATGTTGTTGAATGAGGAGGACTACAAGCACTTAATGGCTTACTCAGCTCTTCTCACTAAATGTGGCCAACTGTAAATTAAATGATTATTGTATCTTACATTGTTGATCCCATAACTCTTTTAACACTATCTATGACAGTATGCTCCCCAGTATGAATCTCAGTATAACTTTACAGAGAACAAAGTCTTTATTTGGTACTGTTTGAGCTTTGAAAAAATGTACCATTTTTTCACTCTTGCAAACATTTCTCCTGACTTTGACCTAGCTCAACATGCCTGTACTTCAGGTCTTTATGCACAATAATCCTTAAGAAAAATCTCTACAATGGCAAGTTTGAGAGAGAGGCCAAGAAGGATCCTGCCTCATGGATACAGGACCATTTGCCAATTCAATGCCCAGAAACAGATGTGGTGGTGATAGATGTCAACAGATGGTTGAGCTTTTTCAATGGCTATTTTAGAGCAATGCATTATATTGCTAACTGCAGTAGAATATGACTGACATGAGTGTCTGCAGGGCTTTTCCAGTGCAGTGAAATGTCTGTACTGGGGTTGCATGTGCACTGATGTCTTCAAAATCACAGTTCCCCTGATCATGTGATGTGTTATACCAGAGTGGAGACTCAACAACCTGGCTATCTGGTTCTGGATGGTCAGTGACAATGAAGATAGTGAAATTCACCATGTCAAACTACCCAGCAAGGAGGAGGCAGCAAAGGCCAAGGTCCAATACAGTCTCTTTCACTATCAGCAGGACCTTCCTGTGATTTACCTGCACTGGATGCAAACCTCATGGCAGTTGCAACGCAACTGCCTTTGAGGCATTTGACAGACTCCCACTTGGGGTCTGATAATTGAAGCAAGGTGTGACCACCACGAGGGAGACGGCAAGATTAGATAGTTTACTATAGATACAACAAAAAATATCAAGATATGGTATATAGGTACGCGTAAAGTAGTTAAGATGCGCGAATACAATGTTTTGATTAAACCCAAGAAATATCCAACCTAAGCACTAGCTAATGACCGTCGATTTCCATCCGAACTGCAAGAACTACCAGTTGAACAAGTTCCTCCCAATCCTCCAGTGAAATCAACTCGAAGATTTCCTCATGAACGACACGGCATGTAGGACACCACTCAAGCAGCCAAACGAACCCCATCGCTATTAGTTTCAGATGGACTAGTCTTTCTGGTAACGGTAATTAGCGTTAGCGATAAACAATTATTCAGGAGGAGCAGATAACATACCAATGCGATGAGAGTGGTCGACAGCAACACCTTTGTACCACTCTTGCAGAATGTCCCAGCAATGGCCTCTCCATTTCCTTTCCCAGTGTTCACAGTTGCAAGTTCGTCCAATCTTGAAGAGAAATCAACCAGTTCCATCATGAACTCGAAAACAATATATGTAGCCAGCCTCCTCTGATGTAGAGAAGCAGCTTTGACTGGTGGTGTCATATTTGGATTGAGCCAGGGCTGAATTCTGAAGAAAGATTGATGAAAATCCAAGTTGTGTAAGCAGATTACTGACACTGAGGATGCTTTTGAGGTCCATGAGAGGGAGGAATGGTGGTTGGACAAGAAGAGACTGTGGAGGTTGAAGAATGGATGAAGTAGATGGAGGAAGAAGCTTGATTAGTTGTGCCTTGAAAATTTCAGTGAGGCTGCGCCCTGGACACAACAAGGACATGCATTGGCTACCAGTGGTCAATCCAACGGCCGGATTTGTGCCCGTCGAGTCTGTTGGATGGTAACGTCAATAGTCGTAGCTCGTTGGTAGTCATAGCCGCAATCCGAGGCTGCAATCTGGGGGTCGACCGGAGACGAGAACGAAAAAGTGCCGCAGGAGTGACATGAGCGACTTCAGACAGGGACGGGGGATATCTTTGCAGCGCTGATGGTAACGATTTTGGAGATGAAACGAGTGGGTGAAAAAAAAAACAAGTGTTCGGAAAAGGGAATTGAGGTTGAGTGACGAGGGCATGCTTTACACCTATCTTGACAGATCTGACAGGATTTAACGAACCAATCCACATCAGAGTCTATCTCAGGCCACCAGAAGCGCTTTTCTATCAAGGCCTTGGTTGCAAACATCCCTTTATGTCCAACACAGTCATGTGAAGCCTGCATCATCCATACACATCTATCTTTCTCAACTACAAGTCTATGCTGACCAGTGTCTTCAAAATCTCTTCGGTATAGCCGTCCCTCGTTGTCTAGAAAGAATTTTGCTGCGTGTTTTGCCAGTCTAGCCCGCAACCTTTCAGTCAATGCGGCTAGTGACTCTGCACCAGGGTTCGACACCCAAGTTCTGACCAACGGAAGTAGGTTATCTATCTCTCTAGCTTGTGGAGTCCGATGCTCTTCATCATACGGCATTTCCACAGCATCCTCATCTGTCCAATCCTGTGGTACAACTAAAGTTTATATATATGCGCCTACATTGGCCTTTTCAAACTTAGTATCAGCATTGAACAACACTTTCTCTTCTCTAGCCAATTGCAAGTCTTGTACAAAGTCCTCTGTGGACTCAGCTAGCAACATATAATAGCCTCCATGAGTGTCTATGTTATATTTGAAGGAGTCGAAGTCCCTAGGGTACTCTGTTTCTCCCTCTCCCATCCTAAAGGTAATAGGTTCACTATCATCCTCTAAGCCATAAGACACATCACTGGTATCAGGTCTAGTCGTCGACTCTCCCCCTGGGGGTGGTCTAGATAAACCATCAGGCCCATGCACTAAGCCTTTGATATGTACCAACTTGAAGTGGTATTTTCTAATCTCTTCAATCCATTGATTGATAGTAGCATTCGGTCCTGCGCTTGGGTTATCCAACATTCCCTTAATATAGCTAGCGTCGGTCTCAACTGCGAGATTTCTGCAGCCAATTGTTTGGTACTTGGTAACCATCAAAGCTAGCATTAGACTATATAGTTCTCGATTTGGCTGGGAAAATCTAGCTTCTCTTTCGTTAAGCGTGATTGATCTGAATCAATTAAAGTTTTTCTTCTTGGGATCATCTGGATCTTGCTGATACAAGTAAAATCCGACTGCTTGCCAAGACCTATCTACGGCTAGCGTGATCTCTGACTCATTTTCGTAGTCTATAGGCTTTAGAGCAGGTGTATTGTGTATAGCTTCCTTAACTTGCTCAGCTGCCTTTATTTCTTCAGGGCCCATATTGAACAGAGTCAATATGCTACCCATTTTATTCAAAGGGCGGGTGATTCTAGCATAGTCGCGAATAAACATCCTCATTTGTCCTGTGGTCCCTAGGAAGGATCTTATATGTTTCTTTTCTGTAAAGTTTTTTGAGTCCCAGGACAAAATGACTTTGGCTAGACGCTCGACTGGCTTCTCCCTGTGGAAAGAAACTCGATGCCCAACAACATCACCCTCTTCTACACATACATACACCTTTGGACCAGAAAAGGTCACTCCAGCATACTTCATATGTTGACAGATCCGATTGACGTTCTGGAAATGCTCCCACGCGAACCGTCGTATCCCTTTATTTTCTGGGATCATCTCATAGTATGGTGCCTCATCAATCTCATATCTAGACTTAGGTCCAGCAATAGGAACATCGTCTATATATGGTCTAGTGACATGTGGTATCTCATCTCGCAGAATATAAGTCACGTTGTCATGAAATATAGGTACTGAGTTTGTCCATCCCATAGGAAGTTTCACCAGTCTATGCGGTCCGAATGGTGTTTGGAACGTTGTCAAGTCTCTAGACTCTTCGTCTATAAGCCTCTCATCGTATCCTATCCAGATATCTAAGAGTCCTAGGCATGATCGTCCTGCAAACGAGCTAGCCACCTCTGCGGTTGCTGGAGGTACTCCAGAATATTGAATAGTCACTTTGTTAAGCGGCTCCAAACTGTGCACAAGTAGAAGGCTCTTGCCATCTTTCTTTAATACACAAAACCATTTTGACCGGTATGACAAGCTAGATGGCTCATACACACCTGCATCAATCTTCTCTTTGATAATTCAACACACCTCCTGGTATATACCAGGTGGTATGGGTATATTCTTCTCAACCCAAGGTGTATGAGGTACTACAGGAAATTTTACTGGAGGAAAGAACTCTCTCTTGAAAGTTCCACCTTCCGATGCTTCCCAAGCGAAAGCTTTTTCCTGTATGTTCATGAACTCATGCAACAACTTGTGTTCCTCAGGCCATAGAAAGTCCCCTGCATGGTTCTTCTCTATTATAGCCTTTCTCTCTTCAGTATAGCGTTCCCCAGGAGTCCATTCTGATGGAAACTGAGTAGGCAGGGTAGGTAGCTTGGCTAGAGGATTGCCTGTGATATTGTGTTCCACTCTAAACTCTGCTGGTAAAGTCATCTTTACAGGTTTCACCTTGACAGCCACAGGTTTGTTTTTATAGACATCTGCAACTTCATTTACAAGGGTCTCCTTGACTGCAGCTGTAGCTAGCTCATGTTGTTGCGCTAGAGCATTGCACCTTTCCCTAAACCATTCTACACTGAACTCCTCAATGTCTTTGCGCAGTCTAGATCTCACTGTTGGCCCATATATCTTCGTCCAATAATGAATGTAGCCTGGGTGTAGTTCTTCCATTAAGTGTAACTTCCAGTCTATATCACTATAAGGCTTCAATTTCTGAGTTCTAGACTTTCGATCTGTGTCTTCACTTGACATCTCAGACATAAGATCACTGTTTTGACTCTGAATATTTAGCATGTACACCATGAACAGGCTTCCAGGCATTTGCAAACTCATCGTTAGCAATTAATGCCGCTGTTGTTCTAAATGGCAAATGTTTTTCGTACCACAGAGCTTTGTACACAGAATCTAGAGCTAAGTCCTCTGTTGCCTTTGTGTCTTTAGGCTTTGCGTGAGGTTGGTTGTCATCTAGAGTGGACGTATCCGTACTCAGATCTTGATGCCATAGGCTATACATCTTTGTACGCCATTCCTCAGTATTCTTAGGTAGAGCACCATCATTGGTGTCTGGATTATTCTGGTTTAATTCTATATTTTCATTTTCTTTATCATTTTCGTATGCTAGCACAAATGCTTCAGCTAGCTCTTCTTTCACAAAGACCCCATCATCTGAAAGCTTGTAACCCTCAATGGACAAGTTTCCCTTTTCATCACAAGCAATCTTAAGCGCCACCTCTCCATAGTCTTTGACTATCTCCTCAAGGGTGTCTGAAAATTTGCTGACTCTACTTTAGCATGATTGGTTTCGCTAGACGTACTTGCAGCTTGAGTGTTCTGTTCTATAGGCTCTAGCTTGGGTTCTGTCCTTGTGCGAACCTTCTTGCCACCTCCTCTAGGATAAGTACCTATGGTACACTTCATCCCACTATTTGGACAGGTAATAGTTACTAACTGATCACCATCCGGAAAGTTCTGTATGGTCGATGATGTTAGGACATCAAATGGACATTCTAGCAGTACTTGAAATGGTGGGTCGTCAACTATATGCACTTGTAAGTACACAGTAATCTCCCCAAACTCAAAAGGAACATTTCTAGCCAGTCCCTTGGTACGTTTGAGCTGTCCATTCGCACTCTGCATATGCAAAGTAGTACCAGGATCCCAAGTAAGTCCAACACCAACTGCTACAAGTGTAAACATGACCACTATTTGTGAACTGCAGTCTTTAACATTCTCTATCTCTTCTTTGGAGCCATTTATCCGAGGATAGATGACTCTAAGACCATCAGAGTTTCGTCCTACAATCACAATCTTTCTCTTTTCTTCCTGGGACAGATCTTGTTGATACATCTCAACCGGATCCTTGTGTATGATCGTGCCCTTGGGTAAACTTCCCCTTGGTTCGTCTAGCACTTCATACACGTCCTCTATAGGCAAATCATCCACATCCACAACATACACATCTCCAGTCAAAATCTCTTGACTCTCCTCTGGTATAGCTTCACCGCATTCTACAGCTAGCTCCGTTTAGGAGTTCCTCAAGGTCTGGCAGGGGTATAGAAGCCTTCTTTGCTTTTCCACCAGTACCTATCCTTGGAATGACTAGTTTTTTGAACCTAAGGATGCAGCTTGACACGTAGATTGTCTAGCCTTCTCCTCAGCTATCAAAGCCCATGCTTGTGCTATTTTTACAGCTCTATCATCTTCTTCCTCCTCAGAGTCGATCACTAGATCTTCAAACTCTTGAGTTGGGACTTCATCTATATTGAAGAGATAACTGTCTGGATGGTATCCTTCCTATCCAGGCCACTTTCTGCGAACAGCTATTTCCTCAATGATTTCTTTTCGAGATCAAGTGTCTCCAGGTGCAAGAGAAGGTAGTCTAGATCCGTCGTACATCACTAGACATCCTCCTTCAGGACCTTCCTTTAGCCACTTCAATTCTCTAAATTTCACTTGGGCAGGACAGTCATTAATAAAATGATCTGGCTTCTTGCACATAAAGCATTCTCTACGTAGCGGTTGGCCAACCATTGCTGTCCCTGTCTTGCTAGCCATGCCCATAGTTGAGCTAGAGGGAGTTAGAGGTCTTGCCTGAGAATAGGTCGGCGCATGAGCGGTCGCTAGTTGATTCCCAGCTGTGACTAAGTTCCATAAAGCCTTGTGCTCTATGTCAACTCACTCTTGACGCTTTATAGACTCTTGGACAGCATTGCTTAATGTCCTAGTCATCTCCTTAATCTCTGCAATGTCGACAGAGTGTTTATCTACTGAAGATGAAATCTTCAGGCCCCACTCGTCATCTCTAGGCTCCGTCTTAATGGATTCTCTCTTTAGAATTGCAGGTGCAGGAGTCGGTGCATGTCGGCCATAGTCTTCGTCAACTTCTTCAGCCTTCACATCATTAAAGCTAACTCTAGGAAGCTGTCCATAGAGTGCACCAACCTTAGAGGTACAGATCGATATCGCAGTTTGCATAACCTCATCTAGAGTATACGGGTCATCAATCTGTCAGCTATCTTCCTGGTTCGCCTCATATTTATCTCCTCGCTTACATTCTAGACGGTCCATGATTCACTCATGGAATCTAGCATCAAAGGCGCTCAAGAACTTTAGTACTAGCGTGATATTAGAGAGCAAGGCAGGTTCCTTTCTTAGCTTCTGGAAACAAGGAGTCACAGGTAGTGTAGAAGACATTGTTGGATTGGGACTGAGCGAATTCCTTCAAGTGGTGTAATACGGTGAGATGAGGTGCGTGGAGGTTCTTGCGTAGCATTGTCTCCACCTCCCAATGATGCGGAGAGAGTGTGATGCTGTGTTCTGGGACCTCGTCAGAAGCCTGGCGTATGAGGGTCATGGCTTGTTGTATTATGTACGACTGGCGGATATCGTTGATATCAGCGATGATAACTTGTCTGTCGGGCGTCATAACTTCTTGATTGCCACTCCTGTCGGTGGGTTTTTGGAGTGTGATCGTGCAGTTGTTCGCTATCCAAGCCACTAGGGCCTCGCCTGCATCCTTGGCCCGAACGTATAGGGATATGAGTTCAGGAGCATGTGTGACTCCGCAGTACGTGTCCAGCCATAGGGTACTGCCCATCTCTGTAATGTTGATGAGTGACAAGATATCGAGGATTCCTGTCATTGTATAGGGGTGGGGGATGTGGTAGGAAGTAACACATTTGGAGGTTGTGTCCAGGTGGTTAGTGTCGCAAATGATGTTCTTCCAGTACAAAAGGATCTCGGCAAGGGCTACACGGGTACTGTATAGCGAGACTGAGTCGTAGTCCTCTTGATGATGCAAGGCGTGGATGACGGACCAACAGCTTCAACGGATTGTCGCTGTCACGATGAAGTGGTCGGTGTGGGTGAGCGAGGTTTCGAGTACCACCTCGTAATATGGAGTGAGTGGTGGGAGTAATCTTCGCACAAAAGTTAGATGGTTTACCGTGATGGGATCGACTTTTGTACTTACAATGAGTCACCAGGGTTAAGCACGACATGCGACAGGACCCACCCGAACGTGTTTGTGCCGTCGCGTGCGAGATCGGTCATGTATGATCTATGACTGGGAGTGCGGGTGTCTGTGGCATTGGTGGGTACCAAGATGAAAAATATGCGGGAGCTGTAGGCACACTGAACAGATCGGCATAACCCGGATGTAGGTAACTGTAACCTGTTGTAGACGTGGCTGGTGCTGAAATCAGACCAGGATCTTTCTGGTGTTGATATCATTGATGGGATCGAGGAAGGCTGGAGTTGAACGTGACTGTCCGTGGATAGGCCGGTGAGGGGGATGCTGTTGCTTGTGTTGGTGGGTATCGTGGCAGCTATGGGGTTTGGTTCATCGACACGGAAGTTCTGGGTGGCAATTGCCGACAAGGTTTCCAGATCTATCAGGTGATGTGTGGGCTCTCCATGCGCGTTGGGTTGCCGATAATCTGAGGGGGGGAGATGTTGAATGGATCGTCCAAACTTGGGTTATTTATGAACTAACCTCTGACGTTGAGTTGTTGTGTTGGATGGCCAAGGGACAACAGCACTTCGGCGATTGGTCTTCCGTCGATTGGGTATGCGAGGATGTGGAAGATCTTTTCCCGGAAAACGTGGTGCTTCAGGGATGTCACGGTGGACAGGTATTGGTGACATGGTATCCTGTGGACGCCTAGTGCGTATGTGGAGGGGTGGTTTGCGTTATGATGGGAGTTGAGGGTATCGTAGTCTGCGACTTTGTTAAATAGTTCGGTAACCTCTTGTTGAATATTGGAGATAATGGACCGGAATCTTCCCTGTGCCTTGACAGGTGGTGTGGCTGAGGTGTAAATGGTATACGGAGTGGAGTGAAAGTACTTGATAGTGGGGATTAGTTTGGGGGGGAGGATGAATATAGATTTACTGACTGGATTATTGGTTGGCAACTGAGTCTGTAAGGTCTCGCTGGGTGTTGTACGTCGTAGAAAATCTGCTGCCAGTGCTTGGCGCAAAGGTCGGTTTTTGTCAAAGAAACGTTGGTCGTCGGAGGCACGCTTCTCAAGCTTTAGCTTACGCACGTCCAAAGCGGCTATGCGAGCTTCCTTTGCTTTGGTCACCGCTTCCGCAAGACGTTGTTGCTGCTCAGCTGTGGTTGTGCGTTCTGGCAGCTCGAGGATGGCGTCGTACAGCTCTTGTTCTTTTGGCGTTGCTGCTGGGGGGTCGGGTAGCTGGTCAACTCCGAGGAAGTCACAGAGTAAACTGTCATCGACTGGCTGATGGGGTGTAGGGGGGGGGATCGAGCGTTACCCAGGGTCAACCATGCCTGTAATTTACTCAATGACTGGATGACCGGATTGCAGATTCGATTGGGCTTACCGCAGTCATATGGTATCGAAGTGGCTGGTGGAATTTGATTCCCAACAGCAGAATGAGAGGGGTGATGGCAAGTGAGAAGTATAGCGGATTGTGCCAATAGGGTGTGTTTTTACAAACGTGGTTCTTGACAACTTGACAGTCTTCGATGGAGAGACCCTTGAGTATTTCGTCAGCATTGTCTGTGGGGGATGGATAGTTCGGTGCCTGGATGTGGAGTGAGTTTTGCAAAAGGACAAGGTGTTGAATATTTACGTGTTTGAGAACCATCAAGTATAGGGCAACGTGGTCAAGATTTTGGAGTACTTGAGCATACGAGAGACGTGTTTGGCGACGTTTGATCACTGTGAGACGTCGAGTGATGGGAGTTAATCCTTGATCTTCATTGATTTGAGTCGGATTGCTGGGAGGTTGGGATTTCTCTTGGGCCTGAGCCGTGCGGCAAGCAGTGAGAATGGCGGGCCAGTTCACCAGGGCAGTTATATGGAACTGGAATGTTGTTCTTTAGCATCTAGTTTTCGTGTTGAC
This sequence comes from Paramarasmius palmivorus, assembly GCA_037176845.1. Taxonomy (NCBI): domain Eukaryota; kingdom Fungi; phylum Basidiomycota; class Agaricomycetes; order Agaricales; family Marasmiaceae; genus Paramarasmius; species Paramarasmius palmivorus. Next base: position 2,784 of record JAYKXP010000194.1, on the reverse strand, counting down.
GTGGTCTACATACCTGTTCATGTGGTTCATATCGGGTGCATAGCGAAACGAGGGTGGGTGCAGGTTTGGTTGTATTGCACGTCGATGCGAGGCGGTCAATTAGAAGATACAACATTATTCCATGGGTGGACAAGTTTTGCCCAACATTGTGTTGACGTATGTCGTTTTTGAGTTTTTGAACGAGATTGATGGTGTTGGAGGTGTGTGATAACGAGACCCAACGGCTGGTGTGAATAAGCCATTTCATGAGTGCATTCTGTGAGGATGAAACATTTAGATTGCGTGTTGGATAGTTAAGGGGTATTACGCACTTTAAACTCTTCTGGCAGGTCTTCCTGGATTTCCGTCAGACTAGTTTTTGTGAGGGTGTTTGAGTACCACGGGAATCGTGTGATGTCTTGCCATTCTTGAGGTAGCTTGATGACTGTTTGGGGTGTTTCCGTTGAAGGCCCGATTGGCAGAAACGCCTGACGGGATCCCATGGCCCTACCTAAGTAGAGCAACGATCTTTTATACCAGAGCTAAGGTTGTGGGGGCTTCCTACCTGAGTAGGAAGTCGTAGAACGGGAGATGTTGGTTGGGGTGAAAGAAGCAACTGTGACACTTCATGATTGTGACGTGTCGTGATTGGATTGCCATGTGATTTTTGGGCATCTAACGGGAGAAGGTGGGCATGGTCGCTGGTGTTGTCTGGCTGGATTTGATATGCGACATAAGAATGTTGTAAAGTATAGCTATGGATTTACATGTGCGGTGTGAGATACGAATTCTACTGATTGCAAATAAATGTCCATTCAATTCCGTGTACGTTTCCTTGGCGGCGGAACTTTGATCTTCACTCCTGCTCCTGAAGAATGCTGACTGCGAGGTGCTTGGGACTGTTCGGAATCGGAGTCTTCGCTTTCGACAATGGTGTTGCGTCCACGCTTTTTGTTGGTCGTGGTTGGGATGTAGCCGTTGTCGTTGTCGTTGTCGGGTGCTTCCTGCGGCTCGTCCGTGTCCATGTCATCGTCACTACTTTGCTGAGCTGTAGCTTCTTCTTGGGCTGGTGCCTGCGAGTCTTTGCAAACGGCTGCGTCCTTGGCACCGTCAGCTTCGTAGTGTTCGTCCTCTTCGGTTGGACTGTGGGCAGGGTGTGCATCATTTTCCTTCTCGTCGAGGACTACTTTGTCATCGTGATGGACTAATCTGGCCGATTGCGGAGGGGTGTACCACTCTTTTTGGCCAAGGTCGCTTTTGGGGTTGGTGACCATCGAAATGAAGGAGAGATGATCGATGTCCTCGAATAGAGGTTTGTCAGTGTCTTTTGGTTTGACGATGTAGCCGAACAAGCTGCGAAAACACTGATGTTGCCAGCTATATGAGGATGTGCAATGTGATGTGAAGGGGAATAGGGAGTTTGTTCTGAAATAGAGGGGTGCGTTTTCATCAATGGTTCCATCCTTGGAAATCTGGATCGCAGCGTTGAGTGCAGTGATGTCACTTGGATCTAGGACATCGTAGAGCGTGTATAAGATCTCGCGCGCAGTGGGTTCGTTCAACAATTCCTCCTCATCCGCTAGGTCATCAGCCTGGAAGTAGAGCGTAGCCGCCTGCTGGACCAGGTAGGAGCGTCTCATGTCTTGGATGTCGACGACGATCGGACCCCGTGTGGACGTTTCTACCGGCTTCGTGTTCCAAGTGTTCCCAGCCTTGTCGACCTTGTGCACTGTGATTGTGACATTCTCTGTGATCCATTCCAAGATCTCGCGCCCACAGTCTTTGGCCTGGTTGTAGAGATCAGTGACTTCTGTGGAAGGATCGATACCGCGATATGTATCGCGCCAAAGCGTTCGTTGAAATTCAATGAGGTTCAGGAGTGATAGAACATTGATGATACCAGTCATACAGAAGACGTTTGGCACTTGGTAAGGAGTTACAGGGGTCAAACAACGGGTTAATGTTTCTTGGTTGACTATCATGAGCTTCCAATAAATCATAATGCGCGCGAATAGAATCGGGGTGCAGGAGACGGTGGTGTCCGTGAGGTCGTGCTCATGATGCAGAAGGTGCAGCATGCCCCAACACGAGCGACGGATTGTGGAGGTTGATAGGAAGAATTGACCATGACAAACGGCGTGTTCTGGAGTGACAACGTAGTGGGGTGTGCATGGAGGCATGATACTGTGTGGTGGTTTAGGGAGGTTTGATTGATAGGGTAAGAAGGACTTACATGCTGTCGCTGGCGTATAAGACGATGCTGGTTGTCAGCCAGCCGTAATTGTTTTTGCCATTTAACTCAAGGTAATCGAGGTAAGCTCTTGTTCCAACAGTGCGATACTCGGCGGGGTTTTGCGGGACGAGGATGAAGATTATCTTTTTGCCAGATACGCAACTGATACACGTGCTTAGGCCCGACACATCGATGTGGAAGCGGTGGTAGGCGTGCGGTGCGGTGAGTAATGACCAATACCTGAGTGTTGAGAATTGGGGTTGTGGTTCATCGTCGTCGGACAAGTACCTGGTCGCCATTTCATCTGTTGAGAGCCCCTCCATGCTCAGCCCTCGGCAGGTGTCGCTGGGAAGGGACAGTGTGTTCAAAGGAATATCATTGGCCATTGAGATATGTTTGCAGACTTCGTCTAGGGTGCCTTGGAAGTGAACCGTGGAAGCATCTCCTTTGATCTTGGCGAATCGCAGATCTTTTGCCTTGTTAGATTGTGTTTGTAAGTGGTGTTTTGGGCTTACCATGAATGGTGCGTTTATTGAACACGTTTCCCAGTGAGTAGATCAGTTCAGGGAGGG